>RXPK01001315.1:0-144900 GCA_004143645.1 Protaetia brevitarsis | reverse complement strand
ACAATTGATATATCAAAGCTGCAGGTGTACAATGTAGAGAATTGCGAACAGTAAGGGCGCTGGCGTCCGCATAACACCATGTTGGCTTTGTCAAAGTTTGCCATTAGGACTAATTCTGTACTAAAAGTTTGCAACGAGCATGTAACTGCGTGTATCAAAAAAAAGAAAGATTGCTAAGTAATAATGAGGGACAAGAAGTGCCTTTTGCTTGGCTTGCTTGAGGCTGTGGGTTTGAGCAGGCCATAACTGGGGTTTACCTCCACCAATCCAGTGTCCATCCCGTTAGTCTAGATAAATTAAATACAAAAAGCTAAAAGTGCTACAGTGTTTCGGAGATTTCATGTAGATAGCCCAAAATAAAAAAAGAAATGCTATTGTTAAAACTTCAAAAACACCCACACTAAAATGTGCCATTGTGCACAAACACGTTGCATTACTTGTTGCCAATAGTACATTCTCCATAGACTGAGGTAGCGATTGCTTCAAACAATCAGTCTTCCTAGTGAAAATATCGGCCCAATTAGCCCTGTTTTTTCAACACTTCTAAAAAATCACCATCAAAGACAATAGTCCTGAGAAATAACTCCTACAAATTTTGCCGTACGTTCATTAAATATCTGTAACTATATTGCTTTAAATGAACACGATAAAACCGGTTATCGAAATATATTTTGTGATGTTCGCGATGTTGGTCATTACTTTTAACGATAATTCGATTAATCAGCGGAGAATTATTTTTGAAATAAAATCGAGAGGTATAGAGTGGCTTTAAAAGCTGGCACAGGAAACTTCAATACGTAGCCAAATAGCTTTGTACGCGCAATAGCTCTCGATAATTGATGATTAATTGCCAGAGCAGACTAATCCAGACACTGTATTTGTATAATGATATATATGGCGTCTTCTCATCTCTTCTAACTAATGAAAATAGAGTGTAAAGTTATTCCTTATTAGTTATTGCACATCTGGTGATGTAGAGTTAGTATTGGTTATTACAGAAATTTATACAGGGGTTTGTTAAAGAAATAATATGAGCAGAGATAAATGTCATATTAATAATTTTATCTTTACCGTGTACAAATTATCTAATAGCTAACAATAGCGGACCCAGAATTGTGCCTTGTGGAATACCAGTTTGCAGTGGAATCTTCTTTAATATCGTTTTGTTTAGGCATGCTAGTTGTTGTCGGTGTGAAATCATATGATAGCGGCCAACTGTTACAATTTCCTCTTATTCCTAAATATTCTTAGTTTATTTCCAAGTACTTTGAAATCAATTCTGTCGAAAGCTTTGGACAAGTCAATTAAAGTTGCTAAAACTATATCACCCTTGCGGGAGTGCAGTTACAGTTAAGAAACCCGTTTTGAAACCATGTTCTTTTGAATTTATCAATGTCAATAGGCCGATAATTGCTGTGTGATCTGTTGAATCTCCACTATTAGCAAGCACCATGTAAAATACCAGTATACTCGATAAATATAAAATCCATCTTAAACGAAAGAAAAAGATTAAAACGTCAAAAAAAAAATTATTAAATTAATTATTATTAAATTATATTGATATTATTATAATAATTGGCACTAAACTATTGCAAAAATATTTGATGGTAAACTTGTAACTGAAGGACAAACAATCATTTGTCTATGGTGTTGTTCATTTTATGTGAATTTGGGTGATGATAATACAAGGAACAAAGATAAATAACATAAAGACTATATTATTTGATATGATAATTTATTATAAAAACATTTTATTGTGAAAAACGTTCATGTTTATTTTTGTGGCACTATCTACTATATATCATTGATGTTTCTTACCGTAAAAAAAAAATGTAAAAAATGAACTCACAAACATAATAAGAAGATATTTCTAAATCCTTATATTTTAGGGTTAGAACAATTAAACATTGCGAATAGATTCGACTATTTGCAATGTTATCTTGAATACTTGTATATCACTGTGTTTCACATCTCAATGAAAATACTTGTTTTTCACCTCGCTTGCTTCTTTTAGCAAGAAGAATCAGATAAAAGTGTATATTAACTAACTGAATATTTGAAACATTTCGAGAACCTCGCCGCAGATGCAGGATATAGATTGAGAGATTCAGCAATTAAGAATTCAACAAAGTTGTCACGTGCAATTATTTACAGCCCTGTATAACATTTAACCCTAAACCTACCAAGGTGTGCTTTTGAGGCACAATTGATTTTGAAATTGCTGGAACTTTGTAAGTTAAGTGCCCACAGACTGGAGGATTTTTGTATCTCAAAAATAAACTATTTAACACAGAATGACATAAAATTTTTTTAAAAATATTTTTCCTATTTTTACTAAAAAAATTAAACATAATTTACCGACACGTCCTACCAAGGTGTCTTTGAGGCACATTACTGTTATTATACTAATAAAATGCATTGCTATGTTTTTAAAACTAGGTATGTGGGTAAATCCCCCGTAATAAGATATGCTTTATATTTCGGGACTTTCCCCTTGTATGTAAGAAACTTCCATTTGCATATGAAGGGAATTCCTAAATGCGTTTTGCTAAAACAGTCAGCTACACAAAACTGCATTGCTATCAGTGTATTTGTGATTTCCTAACGAACGCATTGGCCGTTTTAGGTGTCGATTGGTTAAATTTTATTTCTTTTACTAGTGGAGAGTATAGTATAGACCAGGTAAGCAAAATAAAGGTTTTGATTGACCCCAGTAAAAATAGATTTGTTGTTTTATGCTTATTTGGTTTGAAATTTATGCAAGAAACTATGACCGATTGGTTGACTGACGACGCCGCGCCACTAACTGAAAAGGAGTTGCTCGATGCATTGTACGAAAGTGACGAGGATTTGGGAAGGAATGTAAATGATGGTGAAGATGAAGAAGAGCCAAATGACGAACCTCTTCTAGTGAAGCGGATTATCAAGAAACTGGCGATGAAGAAAGTGATGAACAAGAAGGAAGTGACGATAGTGATGCTAATGATGAACCGCCCGGGCCATTCGCAAACTTTTATTGGAAAAGAAGGTACCGAGTGGAATGCCACGCCGATTGCCAAGGGAAAAAACACGTGCACACAACATAATTACAACAGCTTTGAACAAAGTGAAACTTCCACCTGGAGTGCATGTTGATACTCCTTGTGACGCATTCAATTGTTTTTTGATGATACGGTTATTGGTATTGTGGTTACTTTCACTAATAAGGAGGCTGTTCGTATTCTTGGCGATTTGTGGAAAACAGTTGACGACGTTGAATCCGTGTTTTCTTGGGGCCTTTTAATTACTGCTGGAAGAAATAAACAAGAAATGGTGGACTATAATGAGCTATGGAATCCTTCATATGGAAATCCTGTTTATCGAGCGTGTATGTCACGAAATAGATTTACTCAATTACTAAGATTTATTCGTTTTGACGATAAAGCGACCAGAACCCTCCGAAGGCAAAAGGACAAGTTGGCACAAATTAGAGACCTGTGGGACCGTGTTCATACAAACTTGCTGAAATATTATCTTCCTGGCAGTAATCTAACCATCGATGAACAACTGGTGCCTTTTAGAGGTCGTGTATCTTTTCGACAGTACCTGCCAAGCAAGCCAGATAAGTACCGTATGAAAATTTGGTGGATATGCGATAGTGGAACTAGTTATCGTTACGTGGTATACCGTACTTAGGAAAGAAGGTTCTCACAGAGCAGAAACTTAGCGCAAAAGGTGGTTGAAGACCTTTATGAACCTTTTCTGAGAACTAAAAGGAATATTACGTTCGACAAATTCTTCACCAGCTACGAGCTTGCATCCAGTTTGCTTACAAAGGCCTAATTGTGTAGGAACGCTCAGAAAAAATAAGCGCTGCATACCACCAAATTTTTTACCTCACAGGCGACGGAATATTGAAAGCACTTGTTTGGTTTTCAGAGAAAATGACTTTGGTATCTTAGGTACCTAAGAAAAATTGCTGTGTCATATTATTATCTACAATGCACACGACTACACCACTGATGAGGAAAATAAAAATAAATCTGAAATCAATAAGTACTACAATTCCACGAAAGGAGGGGTGGATACACTTGATCAGATGATACATACATATTCAGTGAAACGCAAAACTAATAGGTGGCCTTTGGTCTATTTTTTTCGATATAATTGATGTGTGTGGAGTAGCTTCATTTGTCATTTGGAGAAATATCCATCTGACTGGCATTATTTCAAAAAACGAAGACTTCGCAAATTTTCTTACGAGAAATTACAACAGAATTAGTACTGGGCAAATTAGACGTCGTAGTTTGAGTGGCTTGCATAAAATCATACTTCATTGATACAACTACGTTGAATCAAGTACCAACCACAGGGGAGTCTTCGGCTCGAGAAGTAAGAAAACGAAAACGGTGCTATATTTGCCCATCAAAGAAAAGCAGAATGTCAACACAGTTATGTGATAAGTGTAAGCAAACGGTTTGTGGTGAACATTCAGAGAAAATACTCACGTGCACAAATTGCAAACTACATAAATAACTTTCAAATATTTTACTATCTTGTACTATTTTTAAATTATATCTTCTGACACACAATATTCTTTCTATATGTTTTAATCTTACTGTATACCTACTACATGAAATAAATAATGCATATTTTGCTATTATTTACATCAACACTGTGTACAAATAGATGTGTGCCTGTGAGGCACACCTTGGTAGGACACGTTACGATAAAACGTTGGTAGGACTAGGGTTAATCCAGTTTATTCGCAAGCTATTTTCCCCAAGTATATCCACCACTAATCGCTGGATAAAAAAAGCAAAAATAAACACAAAAAAAACGCGCCAGTTTTAAACAATATTAACTTTCACTTTCAACGCGTATACCTACATAGAAAAAACTAAATCACGCGATGTTTTTCAAGTCGAACTACCGCCGGCTATTTTCAATTCGCCACCGTAGATTTTCTCGTGTGTCGAAATCCGGAATCTCAACAAAACTATCAGCCAACGGGATCACGCACTGGTAAATTACGTCGCGAAAAATAGGGAAATATTGAACAAACTAACATGCGAAATTCATTCACTAGGGCTGCGTGACGAGTTGTATGACAGCTACGCATCTGAAATATGAAAATTCGCTTCAAATATGGTTTAATTGAAACAGCTACGTGATCTATTCGATAACACTGGGCAACAAATTTTCGAAAAGTTCATGCTTCCAAGCTGAAAATAGTCATTTCTTAATGAATTCAATGTGCTGAACACGAAAATGACTAAGAAAAAGCTGAATTGGCTACGGGTTTTCTGTAAAATGTACGCATATTTCAGAAAAAGTGTACTTATGTCAATATTATAATACATGGTAAGAAAACATTAGTCTGCTTCTGGCTTTCGACTTCTTTTGGCCTGCCGTTTGTAGTGGACTTGTGGAGCATCTCTACTGATTGTCCAACATAGTCAGCTAGCATTGACGTAGACCATTTGCCTTGGTACCGTTGCTCCATGGTGGCAAGTGTCCTGATGAAAGCGTTCGCCGTGCTCATCGCGTGACCTGCCCGCAGTTATCAGGAAAGAAATCTAAGTGGGAATTCAAGAAAGTGGATCTTTAAGGACATATTGCAGCCGAATTCATGAAACAAAGCCAACATATCCTCAACCAGACACTTGTAATTTTCTGCCTTGTCATTCCCAGGAAGTTTGCTGCCACCTTGATAGAATGCATCCCAAACCTGTTTTTCTTTACTTGAAGAAGTTCCTCAAACTTGGGTCTCGGAAGAGCTGTCTAATTTGAGGCCCCACAAAGATGCCCTCTTTAATTTGGCTTCACTGAGTCGAGGGATTTTTCATGCAGGTACTTGAATGATGAAAACAAGTTTTTGACAAGACCGAGCTTGATGTGTAAGGAGGAATGATGATTTGTGTGGCTGTGCCAATGGTGGGGTGCTGTACATTCGTTTCTCCAGGCTTAAAAAATGCTCTCGGAGGCAGTCTTTCTTGATGTAGTGCAAATCGATTGCTCTGCTGTCCCACAGACAAAGAAACAGCAGTACTTTGTATATCCCTGCTGCAAACCATCAACAGAGATACTACCTTTCAGGTCAGAACATATCTGTCAGCCATACTTGCTGTAGTTAATCGTCTCCAGTAGCTGCTTTAGATTGCCGTAAGTCTCCTTCATGTAGACCGCATGTGCATAGTATGGATGGAAGCTAGTTCCCATTATTCAACAAAACCGCCTTAGGCTTAGTTTTGAAGCGTCTATAAACAGCCGCCATTCGTGGGGATCATGTGCAATACCGAGAGCTTGTAGTAGACTTTCTTCTTCTTAAAAAAGATTCGAAGAAGAGCTGATGGGAGTGCGAAATGAAGTCACTCGGACATTCGGTTCCAGAAGATTCCACTGTCGAAGTCTTGAGGCCAGTATCTCCGCTTTGCTTTTCGACAGATCCAAATCGCGAACCAAGATCGTTTCATTTCATCCTGGGTAATTTTATGTGGTGCAGATGTTCGTCAAAGCACGAAAAGTTATCATCCTTACTGCCACTTGAGGAGAACTCGCCGACGCATGGCCATCCTCATCGTCTGAACTGATAGAAAAATCTGTAGGAGGTTCTGGAATTGGGAGTCCTTCGCCATGAGAGACAGGTCGCAGAGCAGATGGTATGTTAGGGTATTCAACTGTCCATTTCTTCTCTTGGTGATGCCTCCAGAAGCTGGTGGTACCATACAGAAATAACAGTCGTCAACGTGATTGGTGGGCTCCCTCCAAATCATGGGCACAGCAAATGGCATTGCCTTTCTTTTGCCATTAAGCCACTGTGAAAGATTTACGGCACAAGTGCGGCAGCATACGTGTGGGGCCCAGTCTTTGTCCTGGTCGCCTATCTTGCAACCAAAATACAAATGATACGCTTCTTAACTGTTTGCACTGATGTTCTTTTTCTGTGCAGCAAATGTCACTTTTCCGCAAATATAACAGAAGTTATTTGCACTATTAACACAGTTACGAGGCATTGCTACTGTGTTAGTTACTTTACACTATAGCAATCACTTGTGTATGCTAGAGCTTCGAAAAATATGCGCGAATGAACGGACATTGCACGAGTTAATTGTCACGTCGGCCATTTATAAATAAACTATAATTAGCTATTGCTTGATATTGCGCAATCAATTTCGCAACACTCTCAATGGAAACTTACAGCAAATGCTGCATTAACTTCTTTGCATGAAGGGTGATGCAATATGACGCAAAATTTCGTAATTTCTCACTAAATTGCATTACATTATGCAATAGCATCTATACAATGGACAAAACGTCAATATCTCTGGAACGTGAGCCAATCAACTTTTTTCAATGTGATATTCGTGTTCAGCACGTTGAATTCATTCGGGATTGGGTACTTTCACCTAAGAAGCAATTTCACTGTTGACCAGTGTAATTATATTGCTATTGGTAAACTTTATTTATTAAAAACTAACAGGAAATACCAATAAACTTCAGTCTCACAATTTTTTTAATTTTCAAAACACAATGTACATTTCATTAGCTATACTAACATCTTCAGGTGTACATACAAGTGTATTGTCAAATACCAAATGCATAAATATAGTAAGTATATCCTAGGTTACATAGTTAGTTATCAGTATATCTCACAGTGCTCGATTTACCTTCTATTTAATTGATTTATTTATTAATTTCGAAATAAACACTTTGGAATATCTGAGATATATATGTTTATTTTCGGAAGAGATTCTTAGGTAAATTAGGTTGTGTATATTTAAAGAAGCAATGAGAGGTTTTAGAGAGCATTTCGTAAAACCCATATTCTGGAATACGTATCTACATATATGAGTCAAGTTGTATGATGTTTATTCAGAGACAGCTGTAAAAATTGAAGTCTACTGGTTTTATGCTTGTTTCAAATTTTATCAAAGTTTAATTCCTACTTCTATCAAACTATACACTTTGCGCGCATAATCCAATACGTATTATATTAACATAGACTGCATGTCTATGTTTGTTTGTAATATTAAATGTGATAGCGTCTCATACAATCTTTTTAGCGTGTGTGACTGGGTAACATTATGTTGTGACATAATAGTAGATGGAAGTCATCCACATTATAGTAATTGTTTTCACTACTTATAGAAACTCGAAAAAGACATTAAATTGCAAACTTTTTACTGTAAAAAGCTTGCAATCTTTGCATATTCGCCGTCCTATCGCCCTTTTAAGATCTGATATCGACATATGTCGATGTGTCGCTCGAATCTGCATATTCTTCTCTGGCTAAATTGGTAGAGCGTTCGTCCGGTAAACCAGAATGTGTAGGTTCGAATCCTGTGAGGAGAAAATGTTCTTCCTCTTAATTAATACAGTGATTAGAAGAAATACATTAATTCGTTAGGCATTAAATTGTTGAAATGTTGTTGATGAATTAAAAATTGTCTTACGATTAAAGCCATAAGATCCACAAAGATTTTGTCATAGAATTTGTGATTAATTCAACCTGTATATTTAATAAAATTATTATTATACTGAGCGAGTCCTATCATCTTGATACAACACCCCACGATATCACACAAACTATGTATCAGATTTAAAAAACTCATGGATGCAAATTGTTCGTTTTGAAAGGTCCATTTTATGATGTCTCAGAGGCAGAGTATAGGCAGGGTATTGGTATATACCGCCCTATTCTGATTCCCAAGCAAGTTATATCGAAATCAAACTTGTATGAAATCAAATGTCAATGTTAAATTACTGCTGATATTTTATCCGTATTAGAGGCGTTAAGGAATTTAAAATATCCGATGGATTCGTTGTTAGATACCTGGAATATATTGCGTGAGGGAGGTGTAACACTTTTTTGGACTAGGGCTCACGTGGGTACAATCGGCAATGAGAAGGCCGATCAATTAGGGAAAGAAACGATGTGTAGGTGGATAGTGCGATAAATTAGGTATTGCTTAATTTCGGCTAGCGTAGTTAAAAAAGCGTATAACTTGATAATGATTAGTAAGGTAAGTGTTAGTGTTAAATTATAGCTGTGAGCATAGTATAGGTGTATAAAATGAACATTTAAAATATAAATTTTTAATTTAATTACTATTAGTAAGAATGATTCTGATTATGTTATTGTTAAATATTAGAAGATGTGCTGCTATAGTTTCATTTGCTTTCATTTAGTAGCTATCAGCTATCAAAGCTGTTTCCAGTTTCTACTACCAACATAAAATGCTTACCCTTAAAATGTCAATTTAAATTTGAAATGCCTAATTAAAAAAGTCTAATTAATCTGTTTGTTTCATCAAAACAACAAATTATTAGAGTTGTTATAGTTGTATTTCACTTGTTATTGGTTATTCAAATTGAATAGTCATTTAGTTTGATAGTTTTCTACTAGCGAATATATAAGATTTTTTGTTCATTTAGGTTTAATATAAAACCAGGGTATTATCAGCTGTGCCTGCCACTACCACTGTTTTGATGTGTCAAGAAGTGCGTTCAGATATCTATTTCGAGTGACTCTATGACGTCAATTTGACGTAAGCACATTTTACCTGACCCAAGAATAGGTTGTCATATGTGTAAAGTAGTTCTCATACTACTACTCATACACTCAAATGTCGTGCAGATGTCGCTGTATATCGGAATCCGGTAAAATCACTAGATATATATATAAAGTAACCGCAATTGGTCGCCATATTGTGTCCAGCTTAGGCGCCAAATTTAAATTTAATCATTGTAGTTTATACGTCCTGTCAATTTTTCTATCGAAGGTAACTACGACGCCAGCATGATATAATGAAAATTTAACTGCGCGTTTTTCTACTGCTTCAACACTACTTCCTTTTTCTTCTGACCCCCATAACCAGATAGAAATATGTGGAGGGTATAATAAAATATTGAAAATGTGAGATACAAAGACTAAGTTATATGTTGTCAACTGTCAGTACAATTAGTTAAACAACATAGAAAGTAACTCTAACTAAACTGGAATTATTTCTCATTCCAACATTTTATAATGACAGCACTGACAGCTATAATTGGCTATGATAATCACGCTAAATATAGAAACTTTTCTAGTCAACCGCCTACTCTGATTCCGCCATATTGTGTCCAAAGAAGGTTCTTTTCTGACTAACACATACTTTATATATCTAGTGACTTTATAATCTAGTGCAACATTGAATTCAATGTAAATTTGAATGATTACACAGTCCGTATAAAGCAAACTGTCTAAGTTATCAAGCAGATAATGTATAAAAGATATGAAACAATATCAGAAACTAAGAGGCAGCATTTAATTTGTGACAGTTGCCTAACATCAAATCAATCTCAATCAAATACTATTGTGGACCATCTAAATAAATCGATAGTTTTACATATACATATATGTCAGTAAAAATTGGTAAAAAAGTATAAACACGTTCTTATATAGAAATTATAAAGAGAGGTGTCTTAAGATCTCATTACCGTCAAAGGCTGTAATAACGAGGATATGTACAATATTTTTCATATTTTCAGAATTATAATTATACAAGGTTTAATTTTATCTCAGGTGAAATTGTCCTAAAAACTCCTAAATTAATTGCAAACTTCTCCTAGACCCTTCACCACAACCTGCGCTAAACTGGACGTACGTTTCGATAGCAAAGCTATCATCATCAGCAGAAACACTGAACCAGTACCACAGATTGGAGTATTTTTGTCATCCTAAATTAACTATTCCTATGTTTTCTTGTTTATAATCTTATATTTGTTTCTTTTCACAAACTACGTTTTTATTCGTCATTCACGTGTCAGTGTATTGCTCAAGATGCAGTAAGTTACTGTGAAATATGAAATTTTATACAGAAATACATTTTTCGGGCCCTCCGTGTCTAGAAACACCAAATTTGCATTACTTCAAAGCGGTCTAGATCAGCGAAAAATGCCACCAAAAGTTGACATACTACATGACAGATGTGTAATAAACTGTCATTAAGCTGCTATGCAATCTTACTTACAACATAACTGGTGTCGCATTGCACTGATTATTGTTAACTAGGTATCAAAGAACATTACAGAAAAATACTTATTCTCGGAAACGTCAAAATACTCAGATATGTAAGGCTTCTTCTACACGATACGGATTCTATCCGGTCCGATTTTATTGCTTTTTCCGTGTAGTCTAAAGATAAATGCATAATTACACACAATACGACACGAAAAAATTCGTAAGCGGTTGTCGTATATCAGCCGGATGGTTCGACTGGGATTTTACGATAATGTTTTACCAAACTAGACACGGAAAAAGCAATAAAACCGGACCGGATAAAATCCGTATCGTGTGAAAGAGGCCTTACATGTGTGCCAACTGCACAGACTACCCTCAGACGACGAACTCGCATTCAGATATGTACCGCTCTCTCTATTCTTTTCTATCGAATGGAAATATAGTATAAGGTTATCTTTTTTCAAAAAAACTCAAAATTTGTGTAGAGGCGCTGTTTAAAAGACTGCGTATTATAGAAATCTGTATGACAACATGTTAAAAACAAGATAGTAGTAGAGATGGCGTCTCGTATTGTAATATAAAAGGTATCATTTTTACCAATAGATGCATTACAATATAGGTTTATTGCTGTGTTTTTCGAAATTGTTTCAAAAATAGTGACATTTGTGACATATTTTGCGAAAATGTTTTGCATAGTTTGTGGTCGTTCTAAAACCGAAGTGCAGAAGCTATTTTGCTTTCCACGACAGCTTGAATTAGGAAGAATCAGGATGTTATACACAGTTGTTTACAACTATCGACGACTTCTCTTTGCGAATATGGTAAATTCTATTGATACTGGCAACGAAAGATTTACTATTAATGAATAATTTAAAATTTACCTGTTACCTAGTTAGTAGACTGTTTATTTGTACTTGTTTCATATATTAATATTTTGTAAATGAGTAAAATAAAATCAAAGAGTTATATTATCTTTAGTTTGTTATACCTTTATGCAGTAGTACGAAGGAATAAAGTTTTAGAAAAATTATTGTAATGTATTTAATGATTGTATTGGACTATATTCTTGTTTATATGTATATAAATAACAATATAGTCAAATACAATCTTTAAACACTTTGTCCTCTAAAATAAATACAAATGAAAGTATATACTTTTTGAAATTAACCGGGTAAACACTCAAGCGCCATCTACCTAAATTTTGTATTTTTGTGAGAGAGAAAAAAAATCCGAAACGGCATCTTGATTTACATTGAGTTCGTCGTCTGGAGGTAGTCTGTGTGTTTTACCAAACTAGACACGGAAAAAGCAATAAAATCGGACCGGATAAAATCCGTATCGTGTGGAAGAAGCCTTACATGTGTGCCAACCTGTACTGTCAGCTCTCTAACGTCAAAATTTCTTTTCTACTTTCAATTCAAAATTAAGATTTATCGACTCAAAAAATAATGCGTGAGTATTCGTATCTACAAACCGCACTCATATTCGCAAAAACTATAGTTTCTAGCTTAGTGACACACATAACTAGATTATCTTAGTTACTATTTTGCCATCATGGTAATAAAAGGACCTTGGTATGAATCAAAACATTCAAGCAATCATTATTTGAGTTAACAAACGTCGAATGAACTCTGTTTATTTACATTGTTGATTATTCCATTATATAAAGATGCAATAGTTAATAGTTTATGCACAAAATTATAGAATTCCAATGTTTACAAAAAGCTAAAAATCATTTGAATTAATTGTAATCTTAAGACGTAATTACAATAACATCAAAAGTAATACAGGAGGGGCTCCACATTTGTATATATAACTCTATAGATAATCTCAAACTTACTTCGATTTTTTTGTTTTTCTTGTCGGTGGTGCTTCTGTTTCCTGTAAGACGATCTTAATATTGTTCCACAGTTTTTTCCTTCTTGATTACCTACTATTTCGTTCTTCTAACGTCAAACACTTTGTAGATTTCGCGACGAAACGTATAATCTCTATTCGATCGACACTAGTTAGGTATATATATGTATATGTGCATATATATATATATCGCTATGAGGGACAGAGAAAGATAGGAGATAGATAATAAAATATCCTAATGAAACGCGCGATATTACTAGAAAAAATAAACGCGCAAAGCGGCGAGGATAACAAACGACACAGCGACACGACGCGACGGAGCTTGGGCCTCGACTTTGCCCGGGTGAGATGTATAATATGTAGGCCGGTTGTGGCTCGTGTAATGGTAGTTAAGCTCTGGGCTGGCGGGCGCGCGTCCGCTCTAGCAACGTCGGAGGAGACCTTAGGGTGACTGTGCCCAGTCGTCGCACGCGCTTGAGTACTCCACGTGACCCGATCGGGTGGCGAATGCGCGTCGTCGCGTGGAATGGCGGGAACTGGCGGCGTAGAGCGTCGACGAACGGCTTGGTGAAGACCGTTGGCGCGGTTGCCATGGCCACGGGCGACTATCGTGGCCTCTCCGGGTCCGCTGTTATTACGCGGTGCGCGATGGCGCCACGGAGGTCGGCGTATTGGGGTATGGAGTAAGTGGGCCGTTGTGCGTTAGATTGGTGACGTTTTTAGTTTGCATCGAAAGAGTTTCCTTTAGAGAATGTTTGCAGAGGTATTTGCAGCTACGTCCATTTGAGGAATGATTTTGATATATCAAAAAATATGTAATTTACAATGATTAAGATGGAGGGAATACCAATAGTAAGCAAAAGAAGCATGAATCAAAATTAAAGAGATTATTAGGAAAGTGTCAGAAAGAATTCTGAAAGGAATATTGTAGCATGTTACCTAAATTTCCGGCACCGAAAGTGATAGTCGAGTACCGCGAAAAATCGCGAGGCAAGAACTCAAAATAAAAAGACAAAAGGTGATGCACCTCCGTTTTACAAACCTTCGAAGAAGTGGGTGGATATTCGGAAATCATGCAGGGTGCCAGCCGGCTTGTCGGCGAGGGAGTGGGTTGATCGAAATACAAACCCAAGATGGATAATACATTTCGGCGCCACCTGCTTAGGAATTACTTACCCTGTCATGCCCCCTAGATAAGCAGGAATCCAAGATTTTAAATAAAAGTCGAGGGGTAAAACGGTTTGCAAATAAACTCATACAAAAAAAAAACAGTTAAACTTTTATTAATAAAATGGTTACTAAAAAAATGTTGGTATTATTGACAAGAAATTCAAACAATAAACCTGATACTCTCTACCAGTAAACGTTAGTAACGAGTGTCAAAAAAAAAATAAAATATGACGTAAAACTCAAGAAAATAAATATGATACTCTGTATCAGTAAATGTTAATAAAGACAATAAAAATAAGAATGAGATATCGTAAAACTATAACAGAGAATCCTACGGTAGGATTCGAACACCGAACGCTTTATAAATATTTGTCTTGATTATACTAGTGGTGAATGAACCACCCTGTATATTACAGCCCGATATTTAATCGGTTGATGTTTTAAATATATTTTGAAGTCGTTAAAAAAAATGAAAAGCTATCTGAACATTAAAGTTAACTATTTTTCTGAACTAAATGATACCCTCCGATCCTTGGTATAACATAAAAAATTAGAGTACCGTTGAATAAAAAAAAATAAAAAAGTGATCGGGGTTGGTTATTTACTAAAAACAATTTTTAAACGCAGACGAAATTTACAAATAAAAAAACGGAAACGTGCAAATTTGCTCTTTGTTCTCAAACAGCTAGTACGGCCTTGGAAATCCTCTCCTATCCGAACAGATCGTAGCCTCTGGGCAGACTTGGTAATATCCGAAGCAGATGATCCACTGACTTTCTATAGGAGGTAGGTAGGATTCTCCAAAGGGACTTAAAAAGGTCGCAGAAGTCCTCAGCCCGCACGGGGTATTCAAAATCTCACATATGACGATGGAAAAATTCCAAAATTCAAAAATAAAGGCGGTAAAAAAACCCTCTAAAAACACAGAAACCTCAAAGTTAGTGATTTAAAAGAAATAACAAGATCTGCTCACCGTTAAAATAACGAGGTTTTACAACGAAGAGAAGAAATACACAGAATGGCGTTGCAGAAGCGTGGTTCTCAAATTATACCCCGAATTTATCGGACACATCCGCCGTAATATTCACAAACATTCCACACCAAACACAAGCAAATATACAGCCAATGAATAATTCAAGCAATCTTCCAATAAAAATCCACAGATGTGTGAAAATATCCAAATTTCTAAAGATAGGAAGTAATACTCGTGAGAACGCCTCTAAACAACAACCCAGAATGGTCAGCAAATCGGAAGGAAGCGGAAGCAAGAATACGTCATCCAACCAATCAGAAGACAGATAAATAAAATAAGAATTAAGACATCGAGGCGCCCTCTAACGTCGAAAAGATGTAAACACAAAATAGGGCAGATGAAAGGAACACGGTCAATCGACAACTTGAATCGATGCGTGGAATCGATAATGCCGGGATGTGTATATCAGACAGACCTTAACCTTCCTAGAAGTGAAACGTCAAATGTCAAAACATGGGAATTGAAGGAATTTACTAAAATTGAAAGAAATTAAACGAAAATCTAAGACCGTATTAAGTATAAGAAATTAACTGTAAGTAAATGAGACTAAAAGATACAAATTCTAGTTAGACCGCACTAACATGGGAAAGAAAACACTATTTGAAAGCCAAAAAATTAAACCATAAAGTTTACGTTGAGGAATTACAAGACGTAGGAGCATCTCTGAAGGTAGAGTACGGAAATAGAAGAAAATAGGGTTACAAAAGCTTGTCGAAAAGACTAGCGGAGAACTAAATCGAGGTAAGCGAAGCAAAAAAACCGTAACAAGCAAAAATAAGAAACTGCAAGAGAACACTAGAACACAGAAACAACACTAGGCTAAAAGCAATCGACGGTGGTAATGAGGAAAACAAAAAGGAATACCGACGAGCAAGATCTGGTTGGTGATAAGGAACAGTGTAACAAATATAAAGAATTATACAAAGAAGCAGGTAAATTTTGCAAACAGTTACAATTTTTGAATTGTGGTTCTGATGAATTATTTGTGGGTAGAGCGGGATATATTTGTGGCGCTTTGTGGTTGGAAGATGAACTTAAATCTAGAATTTTCTAAATTGACGATCTATATGAATTATGTCGATTAACAATTGAGTCGGGACGAAAATACAAATTCACAACAATATGGAAGCTCTTCTTCTTTGATGTATTCATATTATAATGTAGAATATTTAGGTGCTGGACATGGTTTGTGCTCTATATTACAGTATGTAATGTCTGTCCCTGGTTATTTACACAATAATCCCAATGATGGAAAAGATGTTAAAGCTAGTGTTGATTATTTGTTATCATTACAAGATGCTGAAGGTGTTTTCCAACAGCTATAGATGAATTAGGGCAAGAAGGAAATGAATTGGTACATTGGTCATGGTGCGGGTGGTGTTGTTTATTTAATGGCTAAGGCATATTTGATTTGGAATGAACCCAAATATTTAGAAGCAATTAAAAAATCTGCAGACTTAATATGGGAGAAAGGATTATTAAAGAAAGGTCTTTGATTGTGCCATGGTATTGCAGGAAATGGATATGTATTCCTGCTATTATATCGCCTTACAAATGAGTCTATTAATAGTCTTTTTCCAGTTTCTATGTAGTGATGAATTTAAGCATAATGCACGAACCCCAGATAATCCATACAGCTTATATGAAGGATTGGCTGGAACTGCATGTTTTGTTGCAGATTTGCTTAATCCTCCAATGGCCAGTTTCCCTTTTTCGAACGTTTTTTGATCTCCAAGAAGTACCTTTGTAAATTGAATCAAAAGCCAATTTAATGTTGTGTATATTTAACGAATAAATCTTGTCATGAATAAAATCTAGAAAGAGCTCCAACATGTGTTCAACAAGGTGCCAAGTGTTACCGAGTAGTTAAGATGCAGAGAGCGAAATGACTGGAGCGTATAGGTAGGTATGCCTAACCATCTAGTACGCTTAAGGTGGATCTGGTGGATCCTATGGTTTTTAGGTTAACCGTCAAAACTGGCGCTATGAGACTACTCTTGCAGTGACTATGGAATGCCTACTGGGTCTCCTGCCTGGGGGTTGGAGTACTACCAGGCGCTTCCCCGAGGTGGTGGATAGAGGAAAAGCCATCTTGTCAGGGTTCGTTCAAGACGAGATGGTTAGTGGTGGTGTAAGTTCGTCCTCTCTGCTTGAAACGAAGCAGGGTGAATGAAACCGTGCGAGTGAACACTTCACCCCTCGCCTGAGCTTCGTGTAGTGGCTAAGGGCTTGCACAGGATTCTACAACGATGCAGTTGTTGCTTTCGGCTAACCGAAAGCCCAACTGTTAAACAGGTCCCGGAGGAAGGAGGGTCTTGGCTTAACTGCACGACGAAGGAACAACCTCAACAAAAACCTAAATTCTAAGGTGGCGGATTGGGCTGATGGGATGCGTGGCTGGATAGAAGACCAGTCTACTAGGCCAACCTTGGGGCACCAGGCGCACCTCATTGTATTTAGTCTTACCTCTGCATGCGGGGCTCTGTGAAGGTGGACCTTCTCTTCCCTAATTACTCGTGGGATCAATCATGGAAGAAGGGCGTTTATTAGCGGGACGACATCGCTAATAAACAGGAATTGGAGCAGGACCTCCATAAGAAGCCTTCCACTTCCAAAGTGAGAGTATCTCACAAGGAAGGAGCAAAACGACTGGAGCAGATTGGGGAACAGGATGGCATCCATCCCCTCTCAAATTGCGTAGCACTGTGCAATTCAAGGGCGTTGCACCTGGGAGCACGTGAAATCGAAGAGGGAAACTTACCTACTGGTCGATTCCAAGTAAGCTTGGAGTCTAGGATGACACAAAGATATTTCACCATTGTTGAATACTTCTTCTGCGTCTAGAAATGTGTACAAAAGCACTTTCTTTGTTTGCAGAGCATTTTCAGCTCTCTGTACGAGGAGAAAAGCAGTGGCTAATCAAAGGACCGAATCTTTTTAGGGAATCAGTTTAAAAAAAAAAGAAATTTTGAAGTCGGAAGAGATTTCTGATATTTGTATCTAAGTTTCTCATTTTTATGTGTTGCAGAATAGAGTGCTCATTCAGATTTAGTTGGACAAAATTCCAAATATAATACAACCAATGTGAGTATGAATAAAATTCCAAGGCAGTTAGGAGAATTTTGACTAATTTAACGACAAACACCTATTAGGCTTTAAAAGGAGCTTTTTGTTTGTTTGTTGGTAAAAACAGAGCTTCCTGGCAATCTATCTATTTATCTACCTATCTATCTAAATAGTGCCTAATCTAAAGACCAAAAATACTTAATAAGGTTTAGTCGGCTTCAAAAAGAAACATTTTTTTCAATTTGTTATTAGCTCTTCTTCTCGTTGTGTCTCAATAACTAGCGACCTGATTACCAGGATTTCATTCTTATTTTATTCAGAGACATTGTTCATTTGAAATCATACGAAATATGTATTTTGTTGAATTTAATCGACGCAATAGTAGGTCATAGTTATTTCTATCCGAGCCAAAACTATAACTGCAAAATTGGTTAAGCCATTTAACTAAAATTGATTAAATTGTTGTCCTTCAGAAAAATTATTGAAGCGATCTAAGTAGAACCCGTTTGCTATCGAGAATTTTGTTTGACGAGGATTAAAATGATTCATGATTCGAAAATCTGAGATTTTGGTCTGAATATTTGAATTGGCTAAATATAAATCAAGAGAATATGTTATAAAAACTAGATACAATACATATTTGGTTAAATAAGAATTAGAGATTGCTCTAAAGATTCTAAAATTCAGAAAATAATATATTTCTTATTGGGTTTCAAACACGTTCTAATTTATTTATTTTTTTTTTTACTAGAAATGATAAAGCATAAAAATTTATTCATTTGTAATATGTACTTGAACTAAACACATAATTGTTCGATCGAAAAGCCAACATAATCTAATATATCTTCATTACTCTTATACTTCCAAAGAAATTAAATAATCTGCTCTTACTATACTATAAAGTGCCCCTTTATTTCGTATTATTACAACAGTAAATAAGGTCCAAAATGTTCCCTCTATTGTGCACCGTCAAACACCAATCGAAACATAATAATAAGATAATATTATGTCCGAGTTAGTAACGCCGCAGATGAGCCCCCAACAATCCAGAAGCCCTGTCGTACGTCAATTGATCGAGCCCGTTCACCCAATACTGTTAATCGATTATACACGTCAATTCATTGCATGTCATTCGGTCACATGCGGTCAATTTACAGTGCGTTGACTCTGCTCGCATTTTAACCACGGCAATTACACGCGTGGAAGATCAAATATATCTATAAGTGTGTGTGTGTGTACGTGTTATGCACCCATAAAATTTGGTATATGTATCAGCAATACGAATATACCTATGTAGTAACAAATTTTTATTAATTTGTTTGTATTTTTAATTTGTAATATTGTGTATATTATTAACAATCAAGTTCTACATACAATAATTTTAGGACTATGTTAAATAATTTTTGTCTAAGATTCATAACTAAAGCCATTACACATTTTGATTCTTCCAAATGCAGGTCCGAATTCAATAAATTACATCAAAGCTATTTATTTTATCACCAATAAATCGTCATATCAACTTAGCTTCTGGGAGTTATAATCATCTGGCCAATTTCTTTCACCCTTTAGTTTTTCTACTATCATTTCCTCAACACCCTATATCACTTTTTTTTTGATACGGGCAATCCAATAAAGATTTCTAGTTTAAGGAAAACAAAAAATATTATTTATATTATTCAAGCTACATCCAATTTTACATCCAATGATATGGATCTATTTTTTTCCGAGCATTTGGAGTGCTCAAATTAATTTTTTATCACAATACATATATTGGTATTGTTTCTCAAACGATTTTGGAATGACATCTATAAATCTCTATCCAGCTTCTTTCCTAAGTAGTATAAAACTAAGTAGTATAAAACTGTCTGTAGTAGTGAAATCAAATCAATCAATGGTCAAAATGCTGTAGTGCAAAAAAAAAATTAGAATAAATTAGAAAATTTCGGGGAAAAAAATAGTTTTCATTTTTGGGTACATTTTTCGTGAAAACTGCTTTAAATGATTTGATTTTCTTTTATTCCAAACACGTGCTATAGTGTTATGTACTTATGAATGGGAGTTTTTAGTAAATGTTATTAAATCAATAAAATTAAAAAAGTATTTTAGAATTTGTTTTGTGATTTTATTGACGTAAATAAGTACATGCATTTATTTTTTATTTCTCAATCATAGACACAGATTAATCGAGAAAGATTCATAGGAATTTACAAAATCTTTTTTAGCTGTGTTTGAGAAACATGCACGTATACAAGCTGAGTTTTTTTATCTTGATACAACGGAATAAAACTCTCTCTAAAACACTGCATCAAATGAAAAAAAGATCTTAATAAGATTTGTTATAATGTAGGGGGCTCACTGAATGGTGCCGAACTCGATCACCCACCTCACCCCCCAAAGTGAGAGGGGGGACAACTTTGAAATCATAAATGGGAACCCCCATTTTGTATTGAGATTCGTATTCTACATCATCAAGTATATAGTTATTGTTTGAAACTTTTTTTTCGATTCGTAACAGATTGCACTGTAATCGCAGAAAAAAACATGATTGTGAACGTCTAGAAAAAAATACACAAAAAAGAGAAGCAAGCAAACATGATTTTGTGTTTTTTTATTTTAACATAAACTAACATTTCAAAAAGCCATGTGTTCGAAACTGTGCCCCTTCACTTCGATACATTTATTTATTCGCAATTGGAATGCTATTCAACGATGCAAAACCGTACTTTATTCAGTACTTGACAAGCTGTGAATACTTACACATTGTCCGATCTCCATTTAGATTATTAATTATTGATCCAATTGAAATTAGTTAGTGTTGAATATTTGAACAGTAATGGAGGCTATAACATTGCAAGAGAGAATTCGTTGCTGAATAGCTTTTTGAAATGTTAAAACTATAGTTTCTAGCCTAGTGATACAAATAACTATTAATATTAGAAGTCTAATAATTGTTTTTTTTTTATTTTCTTTTCTTGCCTCATATTAAAGGTCAATATCACTTCTTTAAAATAAAAAAAAACCTAAATAACTGGGAGAAGAGTTACAAAACTCAAGTACATCTAACAGACTAACCAAGAATAGTTTGTGTTCTTTTATGTCAGAGAAGTATTTATTATGAAAGTTGCACGATATGATTTAAAATTTATCATATTTAATGATGTTCAATAATACTTGACCTAAAATCATATTTTGAGTATTGCAAAACCCAACTCCAAAATTAAATACCTAAAAATTATTTCCTCATTCCTAAATCTTTATATCATCATGGCTTCTCATATTTGTATCCCTCAGAATACCAACTGTCTCTCCTTAATTTTTCTACCATCATTTCCTAAACACCCTGTATATCGAAATTTTCCATAAAAAAGCTTTAAAACCAATTCTCTCTTTAAATGGGATAAGCATTTATTGTGATGTTCCTACAATATTATTTATATAACTAATAATATTTAATAATATTCACGTATATTTTTGAGTGTCTCAAAACACAGGTCTGGATTCAAAAATATGAGAGGCTACTTTCTTACTACTACTTTATATAATTTTGATTTTTCAGATTTGTATTCTTCTGAATACCAGCCCTATCCTTTTCATTTTTCTGCTATCTTCTATCAAACACACTGTATATTAAACTTTTTCATAAACAACCTCTAAAATCGATTACCTCTTTAAGCAGGATAAGCATCTATTGTGAAGTTTATATAAATTTTCTTTTTTAAGTATACTTAATTTGAAACTATATTATGAGCATTTAAAAATACAGATCCGGATTCAAAAATATAAACGCTATTTTCTCACTACTAAATTATGATATCACCCTGATTTTTCAGATTTACCCCCTTCCAAGTACCAGCTTCCACCACCTCGTTTCTCTACCATCATTAATCAAACACCCTGTATGTTTGAAAATTTTCCACAAATTACTTATGCAAAATCGACATCTGCTTCAAGTTTGAAGTGTCCGTGCATATATTAAATATATCGACCACCACTCTCGAGCTTCAACATTTCATTCCCACTCCACACACTACAAGGGTCGTCATTGTTTGATACCCCCCCCATTGCTCTTGATCGTGCCAGAATATTAGCGTCTCCGTACTTGTTCACGCATTCAGTGCGAGCGAGCATCTCCGTAACAAGGGTTATTAGCGAAATGTACCGCCAGCACTGCTTCACGCTGTCGTATTAATGTTACAGGAGGTGGAAGAATTTTCCTATTGCAACTCCCAACTATATGCAACGGTTGAATATTTCCCTCTGAGTAGTGTATGTGCGTGTGGAGATTTTGAAAAGAGTACACGGGGTTGCGCCCTCTGATATTATGAACGCTAAAAGCTGCCTATCATCAACCAAGCCATTATGGATCTGGAATGCGCATTAGCAGCAGTTAGAGAGAAAAAAAAATGTCGTGAAAGCTATTGTGTTCGGTACGTGCAAGATATTTCTGTTTTTTCGTTATAGTAGGTGTCTTTTGTCGTGACGTGTTCGCGCCGATGTTAACCCTTCCTTTATGTGTCGCTTTGTTCGAGAATATGGTGATGAAATACTAATCCATTAGACGACAAGACTTCAGAACAGTTATCAGTAGTAAATGTCTCTCTTGCAGAAATTATATAAAGGCCTTGCTAATTATAATTTGCCTTTTTTTATGATCCTGTATGCGACTGATTCTACCCTCCAAATAAGCAATTATTTCTCATGATGATTGTACAATTACAAATGGTATTACATCAAAATTATTTCAACTATTTAGCCATTTTGTTATTGTGAATTTTTAGTAGATGTATAGGTATCAGTCTTTCCCAAAGATAAATAAAAAAATAAAAATTGCATATGGCTTGGTGTAATTTTGCCCACTTAATTAGGCCTATCATCTTTGAGAGAAGCTTTTTTCTGCAGCTGAAAGCTGTGGGGTTCTCCACGACCACTACTAGAAACTTTCTCCTCGCCAGGCCATCACATTGGCATAGCGCATCAACTGGTATTTCTTCCTCTTCTTCGCAAAATCTCCAAATGGCGTCATCTACCAGGCCTATGTTATTCATACATATTCTTATATACTCTACTGACTAACCAGCAGACCTACTATCATTTTGACAGCATTCCTATCTTTATTCAGCAGATCTTTAATAAATTTAGGATTGTGTTCCTTTAGAAACTCTTTTGCTGTCTTTGTCTCGGTGACCTTTCCCACCAATCTCTAAAATGATTATGTACCCATTCATTGATGGGCACTCAACAAATGAGTTTGACTAACCTCGCCAGTCCAACTCATACGCCGCCTCATTTTCCATTTACCTCACGCCTGGGTGTCTAGGAATCCAAGCCAACGTTAATTTCCTTGAGGAATGAGGTGCCTACCTCATTTAGGGCGCTTACGCAGTTCCAAATCAGTTGCCAGTCCACACTTACGAAACTAATTGTCTTAAGTGTGGACTGACTGTCAGAGCGACACTTTTACCTAGCTCAGTATATCTTTCCATTTCCCTGATACAAGGGTGAATTGAATAACCTCAGCCTGGAACACCGTTGTTTTTCTGTTGAGGTTTACCGAAAGAGCCTTTTTAGGCTTCTTTGCGTTTATACTAGCTCCGAGGCTGTAGTTCGTTTTATAAGCGTCTGCAAACCAGTTTGAATACTGATACTTCCTATCTAGGTTGAATATTTGAACCATGGCATCATCTGGCATCTCCAATCCTCTTTAAGTTCATCTAATAGTTTTTGAAAGTCAGGGTGGTGCGATTTACTTATTGGTGCTTGACTATGAATTGAAGATACGAGTGGATGAAGGTGCTATGTCCCATTTTAGAAACTGTCTTTTTTGCATGAGTGAAGGTATTTTGTACCCATCTTCCACATAGCTCCATCTAAAATTCCACAAATTCAAGAACACTCGAGTCTTGTGAACGTATGAAGGGGTTATGTTACACTACTTTTGAGAAAAATTACATAAAAATCTTAATTTCTGAGAAAGTTTGATTTTGTAACATAACACCTTCATCTACTCGTGTCTTCAATTACTTCGATTGCAGTGGGGGAGGGGAGGGGGGGGGTCGATCTCATCGTGCCCGTGGCACCGAAACGCGCCAGTCTTTGTACGCCACTTAGCGTTTTGGCTGCTCCTGCTTGCCACACCTATGGCCACCATACTGTTGCACCGTACGTTATCATGGGTCTTATCATGGGGAATCATCTTGGGACTAATGCTACAATTCCTTCCATACAGCCCCTTGTATCTATCTAGGGCAATAGTAGATTTGTTGGTTGTATTCTGGATATGTACATCCCATGTAAGTCTTTGATCATACCATACCCCAAGGTGTGTCGCCTTTTTGATATATGGAATCCTTTCACCTCCTATCACCAGTGGTTGTAGGCCTTCTAGCGTTCTGTTTCTTGTGAATTTTCTATTTTCTTAGCATTGACTTATAATCGCTCTTGTTTACACAAGTTGTCGATCGCATTAGAGCAGTTTGCATGCTTTCTGCCAAAATCTTTTCCAAAATTAATTTTGGAGTTCTTCCTCACGACCTCTTACACCTGCCCAGAGTAATGGTGGCCATTTTCATTGTTTTCTGGATATGTGGATTTCATGTGAGTCGTTGATCAAATCATGTTCTAAGGTATTTCGCATTTTTGACACCATTTTACTCAATTCTCCTCTAAACACTAATGGTTGTAAACCTTTCAGCATTCTTCTTCTATTGAACATGTGAAGATACTTGCGTTTTCTGAGCACTGATAGATAGTCGCTCCTCTTTACACCAATTGTCGATCGCATTAGGATAGTTTGCATACTCTCTACCAGAACCTTTACCAATGTTATTTCGAGGTTGAGAACCCAATTTCTTCCACACAACCTTTTGCACCTACCTAGGGTAATGGTGGCCTTTTTCATTGTTTTCTGAATATGTGGATTTCATGTGAGTCGTTTATTAAATCATGTCCGAAGGTATTTCGCATCTTTGACACCATTTTACCCAATTCTCCTCTAAACACTAATGGTTATAAACGTTTCAGCATTCATTTTCTCTTGAACATGTGAAGAGACTTACGTTTTCTGAGCATTGATAGATAATCGCTCCTCTTTACACCAATTATCGATCGCATTAGGGTAGTTTGCATACTCTTTGCCAGAACCTTTACCAATGTTATTTTGAGGCTAAGAGCCCAATTTTCAGCATTCTCTTTCTCGTAAACGTTTGAAAAGAACTTATTTTATGAGCACTAACAGATAATCGGTCTTGTTTACACCAGTTGTCGAGAGGTTTGCATTCTTTCTACTAGAACCTTTTCCTGCTAATTCATTCGCTTTTTTCACCGCTAGCAAAGTGACTTTATTGGTATCTATTAGGCCATTCAATTATAGAATATCTTCCAAACTATTGCAGATTGGCTACAGCATTAGTACGAAGCGGTCAACGCATAGGAATGAAGTAATAAAAATGTAAGAATTCGAAATTTCATCCTGTATAATGCAAGTATTTAAATTCATTTTATTAATACGTAGTTGATAGGTACCGTGGCATTTGCTGAGTAACGTCTACCTAACAGGAAATAATAATCTGGTATTACTTTGTATCTTATCTGTTTCTTTGTTTATTGTATGTTACATTTGCTGTTCAGCAGTTCCCACGTTCCTCTCAAGTAGGGCATCTGAAAGTCAGAAAAATAACGCCTTCGGTCATACTTGCGCCCTCCTGTAAAGAGAGGCCGAACTAGTTATCGGTGCAAAATGACGTCACAATCAAAGCTTATAAAAACCCTTAACATTGCTGTTTTCAGTTAATTAGTCCGCGGTCCTTCAACTTAGCTTCAGGAATAAGCTCGCGTCCCCTTCGTCGGGCGTTTCTAAAACTTAAAACTGAAAATTTCTCATCTTAGTTTTAAATATTAAAATAAAATATTAAAATTCGAGAACAGGAAGCACAAGCTTTCCTCGAGAGGTGTTTTGTTTTGTGATAAAATTCATGAAAATTACCCCCTTTTTCTTGGCTTAAAAAAAACTGTGAGTGTTGTGCAAAGTTTTGTGCCTTAAAAATTTGGATTACGAGAAGAATTAATTACCCACATCGGTCGGTAAGATGTTCAAAATTCCTGCTTAAAACTAACCAAAGCAATACGTAAAAAAGCCGCAACTCGTTCGCTCTCTCTCTCTCTCCCTTAATAAATAAATAATTTGTAAGTAAGAATTACTAGAATTTAAGTTAAGAAAAGCCTAAAATTCATCTAAATAGTTGTGTTTGGTTTTGTCTTTTGCTTGATATTTTATTAAATTCGTAGATTGTTAGGCTTAACTTAATTGTCACAAAATTTATTCAATATATTAGTGTAAAAAGCAACCATTCTCTTATTTCGCCATACCAAACTTGAAAGAAGTTATTTGGTACCCATAGAAAGGGGTTGGAGAGGAAGTTATCATCGGTAAGAGAAATCCGACGAGGTGGGTAAATCAGCAATCTTTAGGCTAACTAACGGCCTTGCTTGGACTGACGGAGGAAAACACCGTTGGGAAACAACTTTGGCTAAAATTACTAAAACCATTCGCTACCGAACAAAAAGTTTGTTTCTCAGCAGTGACTGAATTTGGGCTGGCCATCCCCAAAAGTTTCCAGACAAGAAAACCCGTTCCGTTACAAAAACATAAATTGTCAAAGAACATATAATAGTATATTAAAAGACAAGTTTCATTTTTGACGTTTCAAAGCTACGAATTTCAGAGTTTAAGAAAACGAGTGGCGTAGCCAGGAGTTTCTTAACTGAATGAGTGCTTTAATGTCAAATGAAACCTGTTTTTTATGCTATTTTTTTCAATTAGTTTTAAAATTTCTCTTTTTGTAAAAGCAAAACGAGAAAAATTTGATAATCTAGGGAAATTTTGTGGCGGTTGTCACCAGTTGTCACCTTGGTTTGGCACAAGTTTAAATTGACAAGTTAATTTAAAATTGACACATTTTGAAATTTGTTATATATTATATTACTAAAGTAACTATATTATAATATTTAATATGAGTTCTACAACTTTTTCATGCACTCCGCCTGAAATACGGCAAATTGCTGAAAAAACCATTAATAATTTACTTCCGGAGAAATCGTACACTATGTATCAAAAGCGATACAAAAATTTTGAAAAATGGTGCAAAGAAAAGGAAATTCTTCATATTTCTGAGAACGTCTTACTTGCTTATTTTGAAATGCTACGTAAAGATTATAAATCGTCATCATTATGGTCGATTTATTCGATGTTAAGATCGTGTTTAAATGTACATGGAAATGTGGATATATCAAAATATATGAAACTTCAAGCATTAGTAAAACGGCTATCTAAAGGTTATCAAACAAAAAAATCTAAAATTTTAGAAGAAGAAGATATTCATAGATTTTTTAAACAAGCCGATGATAAAATATACTTAGCTATAAAGGTTAGTGTTGATTTTATTTCGTTACTTTTTTGTAAATTCTTTATATTCTAGGTTATTTTGATAATAGGATATAACGGAGCCTGTAGGCGAGAAGAATTAATTAATATATGTGTGGAAGATCTTCAATACAATTCCGATTCCATTATAGTCAACATACCTAAACAAAACACAATGTACCAGAATGTTCGCAGTGACTGATGTAAACTGCATCGAACTTATAAAAAATATAATAATCTGCGGCCTAAAACAGTTACTCACAAACGTTTTTTTCTAACTTATCGTCATAGCTGCTTAATTAATAGCCCTATCGGTATTAACACCATGGGAAATGTTCCCAAACAAATTGCCAGTTTTCTTCATTTACCAGTTCCTCATCTTTATACAGGACATTGTTTTAGAAGATGCAGTGCGACACATATAGCAAATACTGGAGGTGATATTTTAACTATAAAACAATTAGGTGGCTGGAAAAGCACGGCTGTTGCTGAAGGTTACGTTGCCTCTTCTATGAAAAATAAAATTGATGTTGGAAATATGTTTGCACAGGAAAAATATGTGAATCTACCTGGAACTTCTGGAATGGTTCACAGTTTGAGTACTCCAACAGAAGCAATATCACTATCGCAGAGAACGATAATTTTCAACAGAATGTTTCTACTGCACACGGTATCACTATCACTTCGAAAGATAATTCAAACGTTAATATAAATGTTTATAATAGTTGTACTATTTCAAAGATTAATTAAAAATATCAAATCTTACAATGAATTTTAATATAATAACCTCAAACTTGCTTACAAAATGTTATATTGACATCTTCATTTCTGTTGCAATGTGACCAACTTAAAATAAATCTGCTTAAATGTTCCATTTCTATTACGCAACTAGTGCTGTAATAGACCCTATTACGGCACTAGTGGAATAAATGGTATGGTTACGGCAATAATTGCGAAAACTTGATAACAGCATTCATGATACTAATGGATTTCCATATTGTAAAAATTACGAAACGGATTGATATTGAACGCTATTTAGAATTTTTACCCGTAATATAATTCCAATTCTAAATTTAGAGCATCCATAAGACACGTTATGGCTTCCAATTTTAAGATCACCTTTTAGCCAAATAGAACGTAGAAGACCAGAGAGAGTCTCAAGTCAAAACAATACCCTTCCGAACACCGAAGATCGGTTTAGTAACACGAAAGTGCCTATTAAACAGAATATATCCGAAGATCCAATTTTACCATCGGCGCTTTCGATATCACTCCTCTTCGACGTCATTAAATTTAATAACGCATCGTTTATTCACCCGAATTCTTCGGCCAACCGACGTAGCAGCGGCGCTCGTAGTAAGCTTTGCATCCAGGCAGTACCATCTGCGTTAGTTCATATCCCAACCCCTTCCTGGGCTGATTTACCGTTGACGCTAGCACGCCACCGCCGGTGGCGTGCCCAACTTTATTTATTCTTTCCCGAAAAGTTTAATTAAATGATTAAGGAATCTAATAAATCGAAAATTCTGCCTACGATCGGTGGATTTCGCGTACGTCTACGTAAAGTTGCCCCCGGATGATTTGCCTTCGTGTATGCTCCGATAAACGACGTACGCCTGGAAATTCCGCGGAAGAACGGCTTGAGAGTGGGACGGGGAAAGAGATATCGCGATGTAAAATACTCGCTTACTAACTTACTACCGCGGCGCTGCGAGCTCTCGCATAGTTAGCAGCGATGGAAATTTGTCTCGGTGACAAACTGGATTCAGATAGTTCTAATAAATGTGCATTTATCATGCTGGAGTACCGGTGGAAGGAGAACTCCCACTTGAACCAAGGAACGAATGCCAATAACTAACTCACAATGTGCCTTCGATACATAAAGGAAGTGTGCTTCGGTTCTCAATATATACTTGAACATTCATAAATTTAAACCAACCGCTCGGTGGTTGGACTAGTGTAGACTAAACACGTTCAAATCCAAACTTTCCGATAAGCAACTAGCAAGCACACGACAATAACAAGTTCTGCTAAGTTCACTTCTATATGCGTTACAGGTTGCAATGTCTGTTGAAAACTTATACCGTAATATTTTATTCGAATCAAGGGAACTTAAAAATCTTTCTAGGGTAATAACTAGAGACCGGATATCTTTAATTATTACACTAATTGAAGGTTAATTAGCGCTAATTAGTGATTGCATATATTGCATATTTAGGCATTTCTATGCATATTTTTACAAAAGTTGCATATATTGCATATTTAAGCTTTTTCTTATCCTTTCTATTAGTAAAAATTCCTAGTAATTCCTAATGTAGATCGACAATCGACAATTCTCAGAACGATAAATCTTTTACATTGGTTTCTCTAATACCTTTTTCCAAGAACTGCACGTGTTTAATTTCGCCTATTAGCAGAAGGGATGTGGTAAATACGTTTTATTATCATTAATTCCCAAATAAACTATTCATTCATTGAATATCTTTGAGCGAAACAGCATGTAATTGTGTTACGTTTTTAAATACTTACACGTACATACATTGAGTATAGTGAACAAAATTTCTTTATGGATTAAGCCATATGCTGAACTGGTAAAGGATGGCGACAAAATATTTTGTCGAGCCTGCAGTAAACTGGTAAGTTTAATTTTACTAAAAGCTTTACAATTGTTTTTAAATTCTTTAACTTTTGATATAAAATGACAATTGTTGTTGTACGTGTCTTCTGAGAGAAAATACCTGATTGATCAACACGCTAAAACTCCATCACATAAAGGAAAATGTGAAAAACTAAAGCGATCCGCATGTGTGCAGCAATCTATACGTCAATGTGTAGCATGAGCTTCACGAAACTCAGAACAAGAAGAATATAATACGGATCTGTCTAACGCATTAATTTTGTCTAACATACCATTAGCAAGATTAAACAATGTTAATTTGAAATCATTTCTTAAAAAATATTGCAAACATAATATACCTGACAAAAGTACCTTACGAAAAAATTATGTCACATCTTGTTACCAGCAAACAATAGCAGAAATTCAACAATTTTGGTAGGAAATAATTTTATTTATTTCATGGTAGATGAAAGTACGGATAAGTGTGGCCGTTATATTGCCCATTTGTTAATAGGAATTCTTCATGAAGATATTGCAGGTAAATCACATTTAATTTATTGTAAATAAATTCAAAAAGCAAATAATGTAACAATTACCCAATTCGTTCAAGAAGGTTTACCAAATTTCTTTTTACCTAGAAGTATACCTTGTGAAAAATTTTTACTAATGTTGTCCAACGCTGCACCATACATGATAAAAGCCGCGCAAAATTAAAAAAAAAAATTATAGTAACATTATTCATATCACTTGTTTAGCTCATGGATTCAATCCTGTAGTCGAAGACATTAGGAATCAATTCCTTTTAAATTAATGATTTAAATAGCAATGTCAAAAAAGTATTTTTAAAAGCACTTTTACGAATCCAATTTTATAAGGAGCGACTTCCCGGTGTTAAGTTGCCTCCTAAACCGATTATTACGAGATGGGGTACATGGTTAGAGGCTGCAATTTTTTTCGCCGATAATTTTGAAGCAATAAAAAATGTAATTCTTGAAATCACTGCTGACTGCATTGCTCTAGAAAATTGTAAAAAGATAGTAACATCAACAGAATTGTTACAAAACCTTGTGTATTAAGTCAAATTATAGCTTTGTTTCAAGTTTCCATTCGTAAACTAGAAACGCAAGGGATGTCGCTCTCGGAATCAGTCGAAATAGTAGACAAATTTGATATGCTATGTAAGAAGGTTAAGGGTACAATAGGTAATTCTATATACGATAAATTTAAAAAAGTGATAATAAAAATGCGGTGTACTTGAAATTGAAGAAAGTTAAGAAAATTTTGGAAGGTGAAACAGATGTTGAAAGAAGCTTTTCTATTTCGAAACATATTGCTGTGGTCTGGCACCCGGGTTTTCGGAAATTCAAATTTGTATTTTTATTCATTCCGATTCATTTTTATCAATGCAATGATAGAGTTTCCACAGTTTTAATATTTTATTTTGAAAAGATTTTGTTAATTGATTTGTTTATTGGAATTATTTTAATTGTTCTGTTTAAATTTAAATTCAGTCTGTTGTACATTTTGCATTTACCAGTAGTGTATATAGTTCATTGTGATATTCAAGAGATTTTCTTTGCATTTCATGCGCCGCTTTGGCACGCAATTGTAAATTGTTATATGTATGCTATGTTTGGGCCTCTTAAAGGTAGTTCTTTGAAAGATACCGTAAGTACATGTGTTTAATTTCTTTGATGCCATTTTTGGTAAATTCATTTTTATTTAAAATGTAGTTCGTTTTATTTGAAATTTATCAGCTTTCAAGGAACTCTTTTAATTAATAATTGCTGTTGTGTTTGATTGTGCACATATTGGATATAAGATCAGTTATTGTAATTTGTGTTAGAGGAAATTGTGTTTTTTTAGTTTAAAGAGTAAAATTTTCCGATTCGTAGTTTTCAATTTAGTTTTGAGTTATTAATCACCTCGGTTTGGGTGAAAAGAAGCATTGAGCTTGTGATTAAATTTCAATTATTTTTAATACATTTGTTTGTCCACGTTTAAGTTAATTTTGTGGGTTTGAATTTTGAGACCGCGTGGATTTTTTGTGCGATTTGGATTTTCTTCTAGAACAAATCTCTTTTGTTTGTTTAGAGGATTTTGAATTGTCCTCTCGTAATTGTAGGTTCATGCAGTTTTTGTTTTCGTCCAGGACTTTCAGCCCAAGGTTAAATTTTCTGAAAATTGTAACCAAATTTTTTTTTTCTTTTTTTTTATAAAAGTAAAATTTAATGATTGTTAACGTCATTCAAAATTTCTGTTCGTTTATTTTAGATCAAACCTTTTCAATTTTTGCAGTTTAAAGAAAGTCAATTTTTCAAACGCCCACATTTTTCATGAATAGTTCAATTCTGAAAATAACCTTGAGGTTATTAGTTCTTTTGCGCCCTTTTAAAATTTTATCCGCTGAGCTAGTAAAATTAAATATATTTAATAATATATTTAATTTTAATAATAAATTTTCATTTTTTTTTTTTTTTTTCATTTTACATTTATGCTGGTACATCAGTCTCACAGCAATATGTATTCTGATAGAAGAGAAAACTTTCTTTTACACAATTTTGAAAACATTTAATTATAAATTGTTTTAGAAATATTTTGTGAAAAAATTTGTGCAATAAAGTTAATGTTTAAATTTCTGCTCTTATTTATTTTATGTAAAAATTTTGTATATTGTCGCAATTTTTTTGCATATATGCCCAGGTTTATACATATTTTCTCAAAAATCGATGCATATATATCCGCATATATTCCAGTTTCTCTTTGCATATAATCCGGTCTCTATTAATGACTATTTTATGGCAGATCACTCCTAAACATGTTCCTTTTTGTGTGATATCACTGTCTGTAACCTCCCCAATATCTAATGTTATGCTTTCAATTCAAACCAGATATATAATTCCAGCACGCAAGCGCAGTTGCCAATTAGAAGGCAAAATAATTCCATACGAATAAAACATGAACGTATGCTTAAGTTACCGAAATAATGATAATTACAGCCAGCACCCGCAGCAATATAAAAACTATATTCTATTCCGGCACTTTTGTCTACGCCCTTACTTTTTCCGTTATCGCTCGCGATTTTCTGTCAAGTTCAATTACGAAATCCGACACCGTGTACTCGCGCGGCAGGATCTAATGAGAGCGCGCCGGGTGGATGTGGGTGGTACTAGCGCACGCACCTCGGCTACGTAGCGAGCACAGGCCGCGCACTAATTACATTTATAAAGTAACGCGGCGGTGGTAGGGCGTAATTTAAATTATGTACCTTGAAATTGCACGACTCTTCCGCGATTACGGCCTTCATTATTTATTAATTGAAGCGTCAGGAATATGCAGCGGAACGTCGGTTCGGGGTGATGCGCTGGTGCCAGGTTTCCGCTAACGGCGGGCTGTTCGTGGTTCGGGATCGATGTAATAGGAAAAAAAAGAAGGGGAAAAGTTGTAGTATATATAAACGTAATTTCTGCCATATTCTAAATAGCTCTTGGGGTACTAGAAACCCATTTGTGCGTAAAATTAGTATTAATATAAACTGCGTCTCAAAGAAATCGCAATACCTTGAAGGAGCTGAGTCAAAAACTTGAAATTTTGGCGATTTCAAGTAGTAAATCATAACTGTTAATTTTTAGTAGTAAATCATTACAATTGGAAAAAAATACCAACAATCACCACAATCATGAGTATGTAAGTAATAACACTGTTACGGTTCTTTTGCTTCGCTTACCTCGAATTAGTTCTTCGCTAGTCTTTTCGACAAGCTTTTGTAATCCTATTTTCCCCTATGTCCGTACTCTACCTTCAGAGATGCTCCTACGTTTTGTATTTTCACAACGTAAACATTATCGTTTATTTTTTGGCTTTCAAATTGTGTTTTCTTTCCCCTGTTAGAACGGCCTAGCTAGAATTTGAATCTTTTATTCTCATTTACTTACAGATAGCTTCTTATACTTAAAACGGTCTCAGATTTTTGTTTAACTTCTGAAATTCCTGTGTTTTGACAATTGTTTACGTTTTCTTTTTAAGGCTAGATCTGTTTGTTTTGAACATGTCGCTATTGTCGATTCCACGCATCGATAGATCTGTTCGTTTGATCGTCGTCTCATTTAGATCTGTTTAATCTGTGTTTACATCTTTTCGACTTCTGATTGGTTGCGTGACGTAATTCTTCCTTCCGCTTCCGGCTTCTTGTTGGGTGTTGTTTAGACGCGTTCTTACGAGTACATCTTCCTATCTCTGGGAATTTTGGATATTTTCACACAACTGTGGATTTTATTGGAAGGTTGCTTGAAATAATCATTGGCCGTATCTTCGGTTGTGTTTGAAGTGGAAACTGAAGTGAATATTACGGCGGATGTGTCCGATATTTCGGGATTTAATTTGAGAACCCACGCGTCTGCAACGCCATATCTGCATCTTTCTTCTCTTAGTTGAAAAACCTCGTTATTTAACGGGAAGCAGATCTTGTCATTTCTTTTAAATCACTAATTTTGAGGTTTCTGTGATTTTAGAGGTCTTTATAACGCCCCTTATTTTTGAATTCTGGAATTTTATGTGAGATTTTGAACACTACGTGCGGCGGAGGACTTCTGCAACTTTTTAAGTCCTTCAGAGAACCCTACCTTCCTTGAATTCACCCGGACCACCTGGTTTCGGTTAGTGCCGAGTCAGCCCAGAGGCTACGATCTGTTCGGATAGGAGAGGATTTCCATGCCCCATAACAGCTGATCAGGGGAAAAGCTAAATCGCACGTTTTCTTTTTATTTGTAAATATTGTCCGCGTTTAAAACTTTCATTAGTAAATAACCAACCCCGATCACTTAGTTTTTTTAATGTTTTATTCAACGGTACTGTAAATTATTTATGTTATATCAAGGATCGGAGGGTACTACCCCTCACTAACTTAGTAAAATAGTTTAACTTTAGTATTCATATATCTTTTCATTTTTTTAACGAATTCAAAGTATTTATTTAAAACATCAACCGATTAAATATCGGCCTGTAATATACAGGGTAATTTATTCACCACTAGTATAATCGAGTCAAATATTTAGCTTTATTTTAGTAGTTTATTTTTTTGTAACTATAAAATTTTCTTGAATCTAAATTAACTCTTAGCCTAAGAATTTTCTTTGATTGCGTTGGCCAAAGCGTTCGGTGTTCGAGTCCTACCGTAGGATTATTTGTTATTTTTACAATATTTTATTCTTATATTTATACTCGTTAAAAACGTTTACTGATACAGAGTATCACACATTTATTTTCTGGATTTTATGTCAATAACACAAACATTTTCCCCTTTTATTTTATGTCAAATTTTATTAATAAAAGTTTAACTGTTTTATCAGTAAATCCATCTTTTTATTTTTTTGTGTATGAGTTTATTTGCAAACCGCTTTATCCCTCGATTTTTATTTATCACTTTGGATTCCTGCTTAACTTGGGGGCATGACAGGGTAAGTAACCTAAGCAGGTGGCGCCGTAAATTTAAAAAACAAATAGGATATATATTAATTTCTAAGATTACGTTATTTGCACTGTTTGGGAAAACCGCTTGTAATTTAATTACCACTTATTGTTAGACTAAGTGAATCAAATTTTGAAATACCTTAGTGCTGACCTACTTATACCTGCAGGTGTGTTTATAGTTGTGTTTTAATATACTTGGTGTTTGCCACTAAAGTGGAAACTCAGTCAACTTCAAATGAGTATAACTTACTTTTTTGAATAGAACACCCTGTATATGTTTACATCATTGAATTTCTATTAATAAATGCTTTGATTTTTATTGAGTCTATCTCTTCTACTTTTCAATAACTTTTGAAACAGTTTTGATTAATTTTTCATCGTTACTAAAAGCATTCAACAAACACCCTGTATATATGTATATATGAGGGCTATACTGAATTGATTTAAATTAAAAATTTCGATGTGGGGATAGCATTTTGTAGTAGTTAGACAAGGGTAGAGAATAGTAGTGGGTGCTTGCCGTAAGACAGCGATAGCATTCACATTGGAAAAATCAAATTAAAGATTTCTTTCTTGAATAATTTCAAATTATTTATATTTTTAATTCGTTGGGGAAGTTTATTGAAAAACGTTATACTTGAGTAGCAAGGGCCTCTTTCAAATAAAGACATGGTGCGCAACGGGTAATTATAATTTGTTTGAAATCTTGTATTATGACAATGGCCTGGCGTATTTTTCTTTATATTTGAAATTAAAAATTAAGCACTCATAAATATACAGCGCAATAACTGTAAGTAACCTATTAGTTTTAAATTTCCCACGACACGATTCCCTCAAAGGAAGGCCAAAAATTATACGTAACACTTGTTTTTGAATTCGAAAAACTCTAATAATACCTGAAGCGTTGCCCTATAGCAGGACAGCAAATTTCAGTCTTGATATAAAAACTCCATAGTATATAGTAATTAAAACGTTTTTTTTTTCACAATATTTACTTAGAATTCTTATGCAATAACTGACTTGATTTAATTTTTTTACCAATATGTCCAGATAGGAGCTCCAATTTAAGTTTTCATCCATAGTGAGACCCAGAAAGGTAAATTGTCATTCATTTTGAAACTGTCAATAGCTATATTAGATTTTTTTGTATGAAATATTATAATTCTAGTCTTGGCTATGTTTAGTAATTGATCATTTTCAAAACTCCATTGTATTATTCTATGCAATATTTGTTCTGCTTGAGTTTTTAAAGTAATTAAATCTTTTGATAAGTAAAGCATTATCGTCTGCATAATTATTTATTAATATGTTGCACAGATCAATGATATAAATATTATATAATAAAGGACCTAATACGCTACCCTGTGGCAAACCTCTTTCAACTAATTTTGGAACGGACTTGACTATATTTCCATCTAAGTTTACTTTTACAAATTGCTTTCTACCCTTCAAGTATGATTCCATCCATTTCGAAGTTGTGTCTCTTACACCATTGCTGTTTAATTTAAGTAATAACTTATCATGATTTATGCAATCATAAGCTGTAGAGAAGTCAAGGAAAATCCCTAGAGGAATGCTACCATCCTCCAGAGCCTAATAAATTGCGTCCAGGTAGTCAAAAAGGGCGGTTTCAATAGATCTACCCTTCATAACCATGCTGGTTATATACCTGCAGGTGTGTTTATATTTGTATTTTTAAGTGCTTTGATTTTTATTGAGCATACTCTATGTCTATCTCTTCTACTTTTCAAAAGTTATTACAGTTGTTCGCGCAAATTCATGCATTGCCCGAACAGTTAATAATTACAATAAGCAATTAAAACTATTTAGGTTTAAGTGAAATGGGAATTTCCAAATCTTTAATCTACATACTATTTGTGCACTGTATTTATATTTATGGTCTTACCTCTTAGGGGCATTTGTATATGTATTTAAATTCTACATCTAATTAAGGTTTTATACATTTCATTGATCCTGTGTTGACCAACTACTATTGTACTTTTCTGTTAAACCCTTAGTTTATGATTTATCGTATACATTAGTTCCCAATTCTTAATCACAAGGTTTTTCCACATTTATATAAACTTACATTTATCTCGGAACCATTTATTGACCATAATTCATTTATTGTGTGGCCTAGGATATAATCTTTATTGCTAATCCTAGACCTTTTAATTTATATCAGTTTAGGCTAGTTATAATTACCAATTCCCAGTATTGTACATTACCTGATGCATTACCGAGGCATATAAATGTCCAGAAGACTTGCAACTAATTCAGTATCACTATCAAAGTACCAGTACCAGTATCAAAGCACCAGTATCAGTATCAATATCGCAGTATCAGAGTATAAGAGCATCCAAATAACCAATAACAACAACAACATTTCCAAATCAAACCAAGATATTTGTGTACCGTTTTGTGTGTGTTTTTGTGTTAATATATATAGTTATTTACCATAACATCTGGTTTTAATCTACAAACTGTCGCCGATCAAGAATTAATTAGACCTATACGGCCTTACAACCCGTGGGTGGCGAATCGCGGATGTTCAGTGCAGTGATCTTAACAATCATCAAATTCAACAATTGATCAAAGCGCTGTTCATTCCAAAACAACAGTTTTGATTAATTTTTAATCGTTACTAAAAACATTCAACAAACACCCTATATATACAGAATGAGGGCTATATAGAATTGATTTAAATTAAAAATATCGATGTGGGGATAGCATTTTGTGGTAGTTAGACAAGGGTAGAGAATAGTAGTGAGTGCTTGCCGTTAGACAGCGATAGCATACATATTGCAGATGGTATATCGAAGCGTATATCTGATACACAACTGCCCAGTAGAATAGCATGCGTATTTCTCGCCTTGTTAACTCATAGAAATCATATTTTTCATTTTTCTTTTATCATATAACGGCTATCGATAAGTCTAAAATGCATTCTAGGTATTTAACGGAAATTGCAGGAGGAAATTGTTTAGAAGGGTATATAATGAAGCAAAACTGTTTGCTTTGCATCATGCATTGAACCCTTTGTGATACCGTAATTACAGCGATCAGCCCAGATTAAATTTCCTGTACACGCAGCAGATAGGTACATTATCAGAAAGCCGATCCGCAAAATTAAAACCGTTTAATCCACCCACATCCAATGAATGCCGTCGCTAAACTTATATACCTTAGGAGTTCGGACGCTATAAATAAATCGCAACCTGCCGCGTTTAATGCGCGTACCGCAACAATTAGTACCAGTGGGGCAGCGGCAATACCTCTACAGAACGCCCATCGAACGATGGCCACACCGCCGCTATCCCGACAATTATAATAGTTTCGGTCCACTGGATTAATTTTAATATAAATTTACGTACCGAGTGCGTCCCCTCTACCTACTCCCGCCCGCCTAACTCTTCGCATAATCCAATTTCACGCACAAATGGGCTTTTAGTTCGAAATCGGATCAATAAAAGGATTTAATTGTATTAATGGACGCTCCGTGAAGCGCCGGGCGAGGTTTAGCGCCACATACGTCACCGGGTCTATTATTTGACAATAAATATGGCCAATTTGACGTTTATATCGCGTTCGGCAGGGCTCGGCTTAAATCGGGTGGTGTGTGGAGATCATCGGGCGCAAATATCGTTCGTGAATATTCCACCTGATGGGCGCGTACAATAAACGCATGATGATCTATTAAATGGCAGCGCAGGTATTAATATGTTGTTTAGGGTTGCGCGATCATGTCGTTTATTATATTCTAGTACGGAAGTATATTTAATAATAATCGTACGGGCGTATAGTCGATGGTAAACTGGCTCACAGCGTAGCATGGAGGTGATTTATCGCTGCGAAATGATGATGTATTGAAAACAGAGAGATGCTTCGGGTGTAACAGGATTTTATGGTTTTCAACGAGAATTTGGTGTTGTTCATGATACCAGAATATGAGGACTAGACAGTGTTACCACACTATAAGCAATCAAGCAATGAGAGGTTAAGCAATAGGGTTAAAAAAAAATCTTAGGCATATACATACACCGTAAAAAGAGTTGCAGTAAAATTACATGTAAAATCGTTAGTAACAAAGTTGCCTACAATTTTACAGGTAAATTTGCTTCATAAGGTAAAATTTCTACCATCTAGTAAATTTCACATGCTGATGTGTTTTTCAAAGATTGTACTGTAAAATTCGTATGTAATATTTATATGAACTCTATATTTACCGAACACTGAAGTAATTTTCATATGTATTTTTATAAAGAGAGCAAACAACTTACTTAATTCTTTTATAGCACCTAATAGGTCATACTGAATCGCTCAACCAGGGATCAAGAATGAACACGCTTACGCGAAACCTACGATTGTTTGTGACGTACATGATATCATTGAGCCAATAATAAGTTCGACAAACGAATAGAATTACCTACGCGCACAGACAAATAATCCAATAACCAATCACATTACGGCGTATGAATTTCGTATTTTCCATGATATCTATAGTTTTACCCGAAAATTTAAGTAAAAACAAATAAATATAAAAGATCCTCATATTTTTACAGCAAAATGAATAGTTCACTAGTAAAATTACTTTTAAAGTGCACTAAATACCCCAAAAAAATATCAATTTTACACTTTTAAGTAAATTTTGAGAGTAAATACAAAATTGTACATGTTTTTTCCTGTATTTTCCTTTTGAATTTTTGTTACATCTTAAACTTACATGGAAAAGCTATAAATTTTACCGAAATTTCTTTTCCATGTTAAATATCCTAGAAAAAACATGTAAAACAAAATTTACATGATTTATTGTGGTAAATTCACAACGTTATTACATATAATATTCCTGATTTACCATGCCAAAATTACTGTAATTTTTTACAGTGTAGAGTACCCCAGTCTTCCACATATGCCATCTTACACTAGTAATAGCAATAGACACAATTCAGATTAAAGTTTAATAGATTTGGGAGTGCGTAAGCGCCCTAAATGAGATGGGCACCCAAATGAAATTAATATTGCCTTTCAGGTGTGACACGACAATAGTTTTCCTCCGTTCCTGTATGGTTGTAGATCGTAGTCGTCGCTCGGGTGTGACACTTTGACACTTTGTTTATGAAAAGCTAAATAATTATAAATCATTCTAACTCCGTGCTCCGCCCACACTTATTCTAGGTGCTATATGGGTTCTATAACAATTGAAATGTTTCTAGTCTAACTAGATAATTTCCCTATGATTTTTAATAACAAAAATATAATACAGTAGCTTTCGAGACCATATGAATATTACTTTATGTGAAATGTGATTACTTTACATAATCGCAGGTCTACTGTAAATCGGTCAGCTATCAGTTATTATTATATGCGCCCATGGAACGACTTTCGTTATCTCCCCAGCATTCGCCAAGGATATTGATTATATATAATATCCTATATAGAATAAATGGCCACGGAGTAAGGGAAAACCATGGCAAAAACCTTACTATGGGAGGATCTGGGAAGAAGCCCCCAGACAGTCGCCGAGATAAAGACAGGCAAAAGAGTTTCTTAAGAAACAAAGCCCTGAATTTACTAAAGATATACTGAGTAAAAGTAGGAAGACTGTCAAAATGATAGTAGGTCTGCTGACTGATTGCTGCAGATTAACGCCTGGAAAAAGATGCTGTTCGCAGATTACATCAAGAGTAGGAAAAAACACCAGTTCATGTGACGACCTGTCGACGACAAGGTTTCTAGTAATGGGTGTGGAGAACCCCACAACCAGCAGCTACACAAAGAAGTCGCTCTCAAGAATAATAGTCCTAATTTAGAGGGTAAAATTAAAGAGCATCTTCTAGGAAAAAGCGAATCACAATAGATCTAAAAAGGTTGCAGTGAAACAGGTCTGTAGGCCACCCTAACCCTAACCTAATCTAATCTGTGGTTTAATAAAAAAAAATATGCTATAGTTTCAACAATATAAAATTTTCTAAAAATCATGTAAATCTTTGGAGAGGGTTGTAGTCTAAAATCAAGAAATTAATCGGCTAAAACAATTGGATTGTTCTTCTTCCGTAATAGTTTTCCAGGGTCTACAGTTTCATGGAAATCACATTAATTAGGTTGTCCATTACTTCAAAGAGATCGGATATGTCTTGAAGGAAGAAGCACCTGATCGCTTTTCAGTTCTAACATAAACAGCGGTATAAGATATACGTAATCGTTTAGATCTTGGCCCTGGAAACCTATTGGGAAAACTTGCACAAATTATTAGAAATACACATACTCAATCCTGCAATAAACTAAGAAATCTTAATGATGAAGAAATCAATTGGTAAAAAAGCTCATTCAAAGTTACAAGTTATTGCATGACATATTTCGGCTAACTAGCCATCTTGTCAGCCAATAACTTGTAAATTTGATTGAGTTTTCTTACTTGCCGTCTTTATCATTAAATATTGGATCAAAATCCAGCCAAGGCACAGGAGCCGGTATTTGTGGGCCCAGTTCTAATCAAAGGATATCTATAAGCCTGGGGAAACATACAACGGTCTTCCAGGCAGAGGTATCCGCCTTTGCAGCCTGTGCAGAAATGATTGCAAAAGGGGGCTACATGAGGAGGAAAATTAATATAATGACTGACAGCCAGGCTGTCATTAAGGCAGTCTCGAACCCAGTAACTAGGTCAAAACTAGTTAGAGACTGCAAACTATCCCTCAATACACTGGCACGAGACAACACGGTGTCTCTGATTTGGGTGCCGGGACATGAGGATATAAAGGGCAACGTAATAGCCGATGAACTAGCCAAGGAGGGCTCTAAGAGACACTTCATGGGTCCAGAGCCCGTATGTGGGATCACTAAGGATTCCGCAAGAAGGGAGATCTGGACCTGGTTAGATAAAGAAAGTACGAAAAAAATGGAGATCGACTGAAGGTTAACTCCATACCAAAACGCTGATAGGGGATGGGGATGGTAGTTTCTCTGATAACCTACTCAAGCGCAGTAAGAAAGAAGTTAAAATCATTACTGGGTTGGTAACTGGACACTGTCCTCTGAAAAAGCATCTATACAACACAGGCCGTGTAAGCGAACCGTGGTGTAGAAGATGCGAACTACAGGAAGAAACGAGTTTACATGTAATCTGCACTTGTGAGGAACTTAAGGTACTTAGGCAGAAGTACTTTGGGAGGGATCTACTGGAGCCCTCGAAGGTCCTCAAGTTTCCACTGGGCAAGATACTGGGCTTTATAGAGAACACCAAGCTGCTCGAGTGGAAATAAGAGAATCAATAGGGATGGTACAATGAGCACCTAGCTCAAGTGCCCGGGCATCAAGTGCCCACCCTAACTTGAATGAAATGAAAAATGATTACTCAATTTGGAAATAACTATGCATATAGGTTCATCTTATGGATCAGCTCAGAAAATAGTAAAATTAATTAAAAGTCAATTAAAAGTTACTAACACTTGTAAATATCTATTCAGATATTTACGTCGAACTAGTCGTTAGAAGGAATAACTACCAGAAGAAATGGTTATTTCTTCTACCGACTAGTTCAACGTGCTAAAATACCAAGAAATAAGGATAAATGTGAGACTAATGATATTCATTGACCTCAATATATCTCCCCCCCCCCCCCCCCAAAAAAAGAAACATGTAACTAACACAAATAATGTAGAGAGAGGATATTGCAAAATGATACTTTCGGTTCAATAAATTATTAGCTTTCCCCTCATATCTGTCTAATTGCCTCACAAAAAAACATGTTCATTAGTTTAAGGTTCTCAGTATTAATCCTATGTCCGGTATTATATCTGTGTTATGCCACACACGATGTATGATTCAAGCTGCTCGCAACAAAAGTTTATTTAGCAATTATAAATTCTTCTAGATTACTTTAAATATAAGTACCTGTTTCAGAACAGATATCATTAAAAGATACATGACAATTCTTTGACTAAATAAAAATCCTCCGGTTTGAAACATTAATCGCCACGAAAAAAGAAAAAAAAAATACTTACCCGAGGAAAATCTTAATTCGAAATTTCCAGCGAGAAAAGCGGAAATTTTATTATGCAAAAACATTTCGTACGGGCCGACCTAAATTATGACCGTGGCGGCGGTGTTAGCCCTCCTTAAAGCGGTAAAAAATGTAACAGATAAAATCCAGGTTAAAAAATACCCGCGCCCGCCCGTGTCTCCCCACTAAATCCCGTCCCCATCCCCCTCGGCTTTGATCCGCGCTCAAAATTTTGGGCGAACGCCTGAATTCCCCCCCACCCCGCGCCGGATCCAGCTCGCCCTCTTGGATCCAGCTTTTGTCGGTTTATAAATTTCAAGGGTACCTAGCAGGGAACGCGGACACTTTTATACTTTCATAACTGAAACTTAAGCTGCGCGGTGTAATTCGTTGCTTTTCGAGGAGAGAGCGGAATGGCGTTGGGAGATTTGCTGGTCAGAATGGGATGGAAGGTTTAATAGGAAGAATAGGTTAAGGAAAATCTTCCGTCTGTGTATTTTTTTTTGTTTGAAATCCTAAATGCTTTAAGTAATTAATCTCATTTCAAGGATCATCGAAATGATATTTAGAAGTTAAACATAATCCAGGATATGCTTCTAATCAACTGACAATTTATGCCTCAATAACTTCGTTTATTGTAGCAATGTACAAATCTAATCAAGTATATCTTGAAGAATAAAATTTTAGTTCAGTTTAGCACCCTAACAACTGTAGAATCTCAAGCTCTTCGTCAGTAACTTGTGGTCTTCCATTAGCTCGAATTATTGCTTCACAACTCTGAGGCATGCTTCGTAGAAGCCTACGGATGTCTTGTGGTATATTTCCCCATTCTTCTAAATTAAAACACTGAACTAAATAACTACACCGAAGCTATCCTCATTCATACTTAAAAATAACTAAACTGATGGTGCAATTCTGTGCAAATCCATAGCGTCCATAAGACTTTCTGTAAGAGCTGTAAACATCTGTAATTGATATGGCTATTCTGTACACTTACATATCTTCTAGAATCTCATAAATCTTTATAAATGTGGAAAAGTTGAGGCAAATCGAACAAATCCCTGAATGAGGATACGTTATATGATTACCTATATCATCACTACCATATTATCTACCTGTGCTAAAGTATTTGAACAGGTGCTACATCATAAACTCTATGCGTGTGCAAAGCCTCACATTTCGTCATCCCAACACGGTTTCATGACAGGAAGATCAACTGTAACAAACCTGGTTGAAGTCAACCAATTTATAAGCCGGTGCTTAGATAGTAAAGAACAAGTTGATGTAATTTATACCGATTTTGCAAAAGCATTTGACACCATCGACCATACTATCTTAATTTCTAAATTATCTGCTTTTGGATTCTCACCTACAGTTGGAAAATTATTATATTTCTACCTACAGAATAGATCTGCATACGTGTATTACAATGGGTTTGTTTCAAATACTTTTACAACCGCCTCAGGAGTTCCACAAGGCTCAAATTTGGGACCTTCCTTGTGCCTACAGCACTAAACTTACAAGTTTATTTACTTATTCTGTGCACTATCTTTATTAATTATTCTTTCCTTTACAATTATCCTGTAAATAGATTTTATGTTGGGTAATAAAGGTAATTATTATTGTTATTATTATAAATAGTAGTTTTTAATGGTGAAATTCTATGAAAATAGCAAATTTATAAATCTGTATCGTCCAAAGAATCTTTAAAATGACTTGAAAATAGATTTACAAAAATAGCTATTCTGCGCAGATTTCTGTACGAAATCTACTTGTATGCATCCACATTTATGTAGATTTAAAAGTTATAGAATTTGACAGTGCAATCACGTGCACCGTATAACTAATACTGTCATTTAGATGTGATTTAGCTTAAAATCACATGTGATTTTAAGCTATAATGTTTAAGCAATAAAGCGGCTTCTAACGTGAATGAAAGTACAAAATATTACTTAAGATATATGTTGATTATTAGCTATAATATAGTTACATGAAAGTTGTTTTATTTTATGTCATCAGATGGGTGAATTTATTTATTTCATTTTATTATTATTGGCCTCGATGTTATACCATTAGTCACTTCATATATCTTGATGTTTAGTATTTACTATTTGCATAATATGATATTTATAAACGACATAGAACGCAAAATATAATAGTGAGTATTATAAAATATACTTTCAGGTAATGTAAAATTACTATACATCCAAACGTAAAATTATTTTTTACATTAGAAGATAATTACATCAGCAAAAAGTGAAATAGAATGGTAATACTATTTAATGGAACAGGAAATCCATCTATGTGCAACAAAATAAAAGAAGGTAATATATTCCACACATGCTTATTAATATTATGTGGGTTGAACTTGTACGATGCGGGCTTATGGTGTCACATACTTCATTGCGAGTCTCAAGAGAGTCTTTCATGCGAGTCCAAGGATAATATTTAGGACAAATATACAGTGAATGCAAAGTATTATCTGTAGCTATATCTGTAATTACCCTCCATATGAATGTTTTGTAACGTATATATCCTGACGGTAATCAAACCTGGGGTATGCCCCGGGATGATATGCTAAAAAAAATCAGCTTTGTGAAGGAATTCATCATAAAGCTCTCAGTAACAGGAGCGAGTGGGATTGTAACACCATCTTGAACTTGAATAGAAATGCAATCAAATGGTATAATGATGGCTCCAAACGACAGAGGGAACTGGAATGGGAATATATGGGCCTAGAACCACATATTTCGAAAGCTTGAGAAAATATCCCTGTATATAGTATATTTCAGGCGGAAATACACGCTATTGAAAGATGTATTCAGTTCAATATGGATAGAAATTATCGGAAGCAGGAGATTATCATCATGTCTGATAGTCAAGCAGCCATCAAGGCGCTGAACTCAGATGAAATCAGCTCCAAGATGGTCTGGGAATGCCTAGGGAAACTAAATGAGCTAGGCAAAAGAAATAAAGTAACCCTCCTGTGGGATCCGGGTCACACAGGAGTGGAAGGAAACGAAATAACGGATAACCTCGCAAAAAAAGGGGCTGGAATGCCTTTTATAGGGCCTGAACCCTTTTGCGAGTTAAGTAGCAGTACAATACTGAAGAAACTAAAAATAGAAATGCAGCAGAGAAAACCCAGTTACTGGGAAAATCTCCAGGGGACGAGGCAAAATAAAATTCTTCTGAGAACTTATAACCAGAAGAGGTTTACAGAATGCATCAACCTGAGTTAGAACAACGTTCGCATATTAACAGGAATACTTTCAGGCCATTGTAGACTGAAAGGACACTTGAGTAAGCTTGGATTGGAAATCCAAGGAATCTGAATGTAGATTTTGTGGGGAACGGGATGAAACATCCATCCACCTCCTCTCAAACTGCGTAGCACTGTGCAACTCGAGGGCGTTGCACCTGGGAGCATGTGAAATCGAAGAGGGAAACTTACTTAGACATCCTACACTTTCTGAAAGGAATAGGATTGGAAGGGCAGCTGTAAAGCAGCAAGAATAGGGGACACAACAGATCTTTTAGGTCGCAGTGTGTCATCACCCTTCTATCTACATACATACATACAACGTATAGATTTATAAATATATTAATTTACTCAAAATCCCACCATAAAGCTATCTTTATTTACACAGTGACTGTTAGTGTTGCTGTATCTTATCACCAGCATTTTTGCCGCATTCGTATAGCATGCCCTTTTACATCAAAGCAACTATGTCTCTACCCCTGACCCTCCCCTATCCCCATATCCCATATCTCCACCGACGTTTCTGAACATCGTCTAGAAATCCGGGTTTCGTCCTTCGCGCGAGAGGAAGAAGTTTTTACCGCTCGGCAAACATGCGGGCTACTCTCCGTTCTTTGTACCCCCTCTCCCCCGCCCCTCAACGATCGCTCTGAAGTCGGCGCTTCTGTCTTCGCCTTCGAAAACTCTAATTACGCTATTTTGCCGTTTAATTGCGATTGTGTTAAGTTCCACGGAGAGATTTGCGCCGCTCTAGAAGCGGAACGGATGCGGAGGGATTCCTAAACTGACGGGAGAAGGGTGCCTGGTGATTATTTGAGTATTCGAAGGACGCGTTTTACACGGAATTAATTGACGTAGCAATGCTTTCAATGTGATAAGGACGTCTCGCGGAATCTCGTTGCAGATTTTAAGATCCGGGCGCTTCTGATATAAATGTAATGTATTTATTTTTGATGTTATTTATTTTCGGGGCGATAAATTTCGGCTTAGGAATAGGAAGTTTTGTCATTTAATTATTGGGCTTCAGATTAGAAAAACTTCTTCTCCTATTTTTTTTTTGTTTGTAAAATGATTGCTCTGCATAATTGTGGATTATTTCTTCACATATAACCATTTCCTGCACTAATTACTATCGAATGTAGTACCAGAAAGTGTGATCAGTTATAGGCCGACGCTCTAACGCAACAAACGCGAGATGTAGCCGAAAGCCGACGCTCTAACGTAACAGGCGAAGAGCGGAAAGCGTCATCTCTCAACACGTAATGGCTTTTATAGGCCCTAGATTGTCCTGCTACGCGGTCGTGAGTGGGAGTCATAAATCGACTTTGTAGAGCGTGGGAACGATGCTTTCACGCACGTTTTACACAAAAAAAACATTAACGAGATTAATTGCAGGTGTACGTACAGGATTGTCAAGTAAGTCTAGACAGATCGCTCTAACGCTGAAATGACTTGATTTACAATTTTGAAAATTCGTAAAACAGAGTAAGGAATTTTCTGGTTTTTTTGGCTGGCACTTTCGCTGCTATAATCCCATAATATGGTGGGTGTAAATTATAACCCAAATATGTTTATTCCAACCATTCTATAATATAATAGTTTGACATTGCAGCCGGCTTGCTGACTTGCTTACTGACTAGTTAATTTCCCAAAAGTTTACTGCTATTAATTTGGAATGGATCTAATAAAACATACTGCTGTGGTATTTACATTCCAAAATAAAGATAAATTTGTGTATAAGGCCGGTTTTATATTATACTTAATTTAGTATGAAACTTTGATATAAATTTGCTATTAAATATTTCAAAGAGTATCATACAGAAAAATTTATTTGTAAATTTCGTACGAAATATTGTACTAAATATTTAGAACCTGTTCTATTTTCTCATTAATTTTACAAACGAAATATGCGTGCGCAATATGTCAATTGTTGGTTAAGTTTTTAGTAGAACATTAGAAATAAGCTTATAATCACCATCTGAAGGTCTAAATACTACTAGACTATTTGCGCATTTATAACTGAAGAAGTAAAATCTATCAGATCCAGGTCTATCCATGTTCGTCAAGATCACCTAGGCAATGAGAAAATTGCCAAAGTTCATCAAATCGTTCGACAATGGACCGTCAGTCCTTAATCCAGAATTTAATAAATTTAGAATGTATCTTCCTTCAGGTCACATACTTATCCAATTTTTATATAATATTTTACGGGACTAGCTATTATAGTTACATTTAAAGATAATAGCCATAACAGCAATACTTCTTGGTCAGCCATTTTACGGTAATATTAATCCTTTTCATAACTTTTTTCATACTAAATTTTTCACTTTAAATATCAAACAGACATTCAAATATTTTGTACCAATTTTCAGATGTAATTTTTTTTTATGTATGACATGCAGGTAAATTTCTTTATAAATTCAAAATAAAATTTTATACAAAATTTCATACTAAATTAAGTATAATGTAGAACAGGCCTAAGATGCAGATTTAATTGAAATGAAAAAAGAAACGGTTTCTGTTAATATAAAAAAGTTAGTTCAAGTTAGGGCGAGTTCAAGTTAGGTCAAGGTAGATCAAGTTCAAGTTAGGTCCGGTTAGGTCAAGTTAGTTCAAGTTAGGTCAAGTTGGTTCAAGTTAGGTCAAGTTCAAGTTAGTTCAAGTTAGGTCGAGTTATGTGAAGTTCAAATTAGGTCAAGTCAATTCATGTTAGTTCAAGTTAGTTCAAGCTAGGTCAAATTCAAGTTAGGTCAAGTTGGTTCAAGTTAGGTCAAGTTGGTTCAAGCTAGGTCAAGTTCAAGTTAGGTGAAGTTACGTTAAGTTAAGTCAAGTTAGTTCAAGTTAGGTCAAATTCGAGTTAGGTCAAGTTGGTTCAAGTTAGGTCAAGTTTAAGTTAGGTCAAGTTGGTTCAAGTTAGGTCAAGTTAGTTCAAGTTCAAGTTAGGTCGTACGACTGAGGTTGCGTAGTGACGAATCACTACCACCTATGGATAAGCTGTCTGAAGAACTCTTAGGAGCAGCTAGGATTCCTTAAGAAATATGTTTTATTCAAATCTATTATTCAACTCATTATATATATATATATATATTGTTACGCTACACAGTAGCATACAGCCCGGAATAAAAAAATAAATTTTAAAAGAAATATATTAATTGAATAAAAAAAATCAAGTTTTATATATGCCAGTGTCATCTATTTTCTATAATTTTGATTTAGAAGTGTTCTGTCTCACCAGCCAGATGGCCTGCCAGGCAAGAAATTTCCGATCGAGGGGCGGTGACATAAAAAAAATATTGAATAGCTCGTTACTTTCTTATATTTTAACTCAGTACGCGTTGGGATGTGGTGGGAGGATGTTGTCAATTGTGCTCTCCCTCAAATTCAATGTTTAAGACCAGTTTAAATGATGTGTTAGACATGATAATGTCGTGTCTTAATCGTGTTCAATCCCTTATGTGTAAATGAAACATTTAAGTGCGAAAAAAAGTGATTTTATTTATTTAAATCAAATTCAAAATCTGACTTGTTTAATATCAGACATAAGTCTATGGATAATAATCTCAGGTAAGTCCGTGAGTTCGTTTAATTAATAACACTAAAGTTTCATTAAGTGATTCCACCTTTTGCGATTCAAATTCATAGTTTCTTACTTAAATACGTTTGAAATAAATTTTAAAAATCCCGCGTTTTCTGACCGTTCAAATGGAGTTATATTAGATTTGAATAAACGTGTGAAACAGAGTAGCCAACCTTGATGGTAAATCACTGGATATTGGTTCGTAACGTAAAAACATAACAAATACTTATAAACCTAATTACACAAATTTCCCCATAGTGACTGGAGCTCGTTTAGCTATGTTACAAACGATTTTCTAACCTCAAATTTTCAGAACGGATTAAAATAAAATTTCTTATAAGTATAATTCAATTTAGATTAGCATTGAAATAATACATTTATTTTTTAGGTAGATTTAACGAGGAGTACCTTTTTACAGAGCCGAATTCTGCGATCATCGGTGGTCAGGACTGTTCAAGTCGTATATGGGCCTGGTCGGGTACATCGAAGATAGGTACATCAGATCAGAGAGGATGGGTCGCTCAGGACAGGAACATTACTCGGAAAAGTCGTCGTTGAAGAAAAATTACCCAAAATTGTGTGTAATTTGGAATAAAATTTATGTGAAAAACTTTGTTTAACAATTAACAATTATTTTTAGGTCGTAATTTGGAATAAAATTGGATTTTATCGAAATAACCGTTAAATTTCAAGAGAACAAACAGTGATATGTCTGCCTCGAACGAGGTTCGGTTATTGAATGGTTCGAATTGAAAATGTTTTTAACTGAATCGAAAGCGATTGTCTCCAAGCAAGGAGTCCAACTGTCTTTTTGTGAGAAACCGTTAATATACCAAATGAGAGCCTCCATTTGTTTTACATATGAGAATGGCATGTGATCGACAGGATTGTCAGATCTTCAACGATGTGAAAATAAATAAAATTACAAAATCTGGAATCACCTTACACTTTTATATAACAAAGGTATGAGTCTCTGAATTATTAGAAAAAATCATTGAATTTTTAAACGCTTATTACTATATAAAATTAACAATCTAAAATTCATTACTGTGCCCCCAAAAGGTAGGCAACCATTTATACACATAGAATTGTTACAGAATCCAATTTCCAGCAATTCCCATGTCTGTCTGTTGACATATCAAAGCAATGCATATAAAAACATTATTAAACAAAAATTTACAGAAATAAATACTCTGTAAAAGAAATTACAACTGTTCACTCGAATTAAAGGTGGATCCAAATTTGATCTGTCAAAATCTAATGTAAAATTATACTATTCGAATTCTAATATTCATTTTCGATGTGTAGGTGTATGACTGCTGATCATCTTGCTTCCTGAAGGGAAAATTCTAAAGGAAAATGCCTCGAAGGACTTGCCAAATGCAGAGATTACCTACATCACCTGGACATCGTCTAGCTGTCTGCTGCTACATATTATATCCTTTTTTTTTTTTTTTATATCTAATAAGTTTTAAAATATAATTAAGTAAAATAGTGACATTCCCTTTTTAAATAATAGTAGAATATTAAATACTCTCTCCATAACAATATATATATATTTCTACGGACATATTCCAAACTGGATGTTGTAAATTTCACTAAACGTTCTCCTAATTCGTACATACTGCCAACCTTTCCGGGATAAACGAACTGCGCGATCGACCCCCCCCCCCCCTCTCCAACTACAAAAAGAGGGAACAATCGATGCTGCCATTCGCGAGGTGTATTTCCTAATGAAGTCGTATAACGAACGGAAATACGCGGGGCAAAGTTTTACGGACGAGAAGCGGTGTAAATTAAGTGAAACGTAAAAGCCAGGAAATCACATTTTCTTAAGTTATTAAACCGGAATAACGCGCCGGCAGCGCTGTACACAATAAGTACGCATACATTTCTCCTTCGTTCACTCGTTCGTTCGTTTGTTTGGTTTACCGTTCTCTCCATGGTAATGCGACCGTAATTTAACAGAGAGAGAAGCCCCCTGGAAAATTGCCAGACGAATCCGCGGACGTTTGCTCGTTTCTACACTCCCCTCTCCTCCGTTCATCCCCATTACCCTCCGCTCCTCCTTCCCTCCGCTCTACTACGGGCGTGCGAATAAATATTCAATTGTTTTGATGCTTTCTCCAGGCGCGTGTTCGTAAATTACGAACTACAAGTGGCGAATAAGTTCTTGAGTATGGTTTGGGGTGCGAGTGGAAAGGGAGATTGGAGATATAAAGGTAAAACTCAACTAGTTAGTTTCTGACAAGTTAGTGGCGTTCATTCAATGGATTTAGATCAGCATTCACGTTACAGCCTACTTTCCCTACTTTCGGACAACGTAAGACCCAGGAAGGAGACAGTGGTGTTTTGAGGTGTTATTTTGGAGATAAGTATTATTTTTTGCGCCTTCTTGTCGTTTACTCTAAGTCCATTGCTTACAAACCACTCTCACCCTCCCGCATTGCAATCTCTGTTCGATGGAGTGACACTTCGCTGCGGACATTGCGGCACATGATAGATGTATCATCTGCAAGCAAACAGACTTTTCCACTGCGGACAGATTTCGGCAAGTCGTTAATATATAATAAAAATACCAGTGGTCCCAGCACTAATCCTTGCGGAAACCTCTCGTATTACTCGCCTCTTTCCAGATAGTTTGCAATTCCATAACACTGCATGACTGTGGTTATCAAGGTCTGAAGTTAGCAGAGCGTGAGCTATTCCTCTAATACCATAATGATATAGTGATATGATCCATGCAGTCGAGTGTCTTGCTTAGATCGCAGCAAACTGGCACAAAGAGGGCGCTTTGTTGGGCCTTTATGGCCTCCGTTACCTCCTCCAGCAATTCAACCATGGCTGTCACTAGAGATCTGATGTTCTTGTATCCATGTTGGTCGCTCACGAAACTGTCGAATTTCATTAAAAATCGAAGCAGTCTAGACTTAATCGCCGCGGCCTCCAAAACAATTTTCCAGCATTACTATTATGGCTACAGGTCTGTAAATATCTAAATCACTTTTCTTCCTTTTTGTAAGTTGGTACCACTTTGGCAACTTTCAGTTCCACGGGCAACACCCCTCACTCATATACCTGTTGAAAACCAAAGCCAGTGGTTTCGCTATGACTTCCCCTAGGTGGCTTAATACATCCATAGATAACACAGGACTACAAAAAGAAAATTTTGGAAGATGTTTAAATTTCAACAACTAATTTTATACAATTTCGGGACCCTGATTATGAATTTCCTTAATTACAAAAAAAGGAAAACACTTTATACACAAAGTACATTTATTGCACAAAATAGAAATGAAAGTATATTTCCAAAAAAATAACATATGTGATTTTGACAGAGCTTGCCAATGGTCTGTAACCTTATGTGGAATTCGTCCAGGCCCAAAATGTAACGGATATTAGCAATTTATTCGCAATTTTAATAAAGACGGATATCTCCCTAAGTAGAAGGTGGTCTCCAATATTATAATGTTCTAAATTTCCAAAAAAGCATGTAGAGACCGGGCGAAATGCGTGTAGCACGTGGATACACCCACGGTTACGTGAAAGATCAATCTTCGTTGTATAATTCGGCGAACATTCGTATAAATATATGAACATCGTAAAATTGCACGAATCCCTACGAGGGAACCTAAGAATCGAAAACCAAAAATAAAAAAATGGCAGCATATGTTTTCCTTCAAGGGTTTTTTGTCACCAAAAAAAACCCTTGAAGATGAAAGATTTTCTGGGAACTGATCCAAATGTGAGAATAGAACATATACTTTTAGACTCATATTGCAGTCCAAATGCTAAATGAAATTTCTTTAACATGTTGTTTCCTTATTAATTCCCCAAAAACTTTTCAATAACCTATTTAAACGCAATCCACCCTTCCTTTTCAGGAGTATTCATACAATTGAGAAAATCTTTATCTTTACAAAGCGCTCTTATTTGAGACCATACAAAATCTCCTTCTTTTAACTTTGCTTCAGATAAGGTCGGACATTTGGTGCAAATATATTTAAAACAAGCTCCATCTTTGTCAACAGCTTTAACTAATTGCTTCATTAAGCCTAATTTATTAAGTAGAGGGGGTAAAAGGACTTTGGTAGGATCCACTAATTAAGTACGTTGTATGTTTTTTGTACATGGGACGAGATCTTTTCGAGAAGGCCACTGTTTTTCAGTCTAATGTTTTTCTCTTGCACGACTATCTCATTCACAGATAAAACTGGGGAACTTTGTAAATCCTGATTGCTGACCAAGAGGCACACAAAGCACCTTTAGATCTCCACAAAGCATCCAATTATCTTCCACATACTTGATTTTCTTTAAATGTAGCTCCAAGTCTCCTTAACGTGTACCGAATGTGCGACAAGAATGGAGTTCAACATATTACCATTATGTAGTAACACAGCTTTTAGGTTTCTTTTGCTTGAATCAATGAAACGACGCCATTCTGCTTCGTCATACGAAGCAGCTCCCAACTTTGCCAACCAAAGCAGAAATGTTTTTATAATATACTAAAGATTCATCTGAACTGAAATAAGGGCTTAAGTGTCTTTCTCGATTTCTACAGAACCTTGTTGATGTTCCAGGAACTAACAAATTCTTCTCACGAAGTCTGGATGCCAACAATTCTGATGAGTCTTTCGGAAGATGTAAATCTCCTATTAAATCACTCAGTTCATTTTGAGTAAATAGTTCAGGTTTATCACATTCTTCTAAGTCTTTAGAATCATATAGGTCCTCATCGGAGTCAGATTAAAGCTTCAATTTCTTTTGGTGGAATAGGTACGTCCAAGTCCATGCGGCACCAGTCTGATAGCAGAACTGGTGTTGGAATATGTTATATTTCTCTTATTCATAGCATTAAAACCTTTTATGTTGCAAGAATAAAAATACCAATCATCACTGTTTTGGTTCACGCCATACCATGAGTATTCTGAAACTTAATAATTTTTTTTCTACATTCTTCCATTTCCAAATTTTTGTTCCAATATTCAAGCATGTTTATTCCGCCCAGAACAAGTTATTAACGTTCCTTAATTAATATCCCAGCCATAAATACATCTACAACCCCCTTCCAGCGAAATAAAAAATCTCCCTTTCTGACCAAATAAATCCATGACCAAAGGTGAGATCTCGCCATCTCAATTATTAATTTCCAATTTCTCCTAGCACCCAGAAACAATCACTCCCAGATATCCCCGATAATTGATCCAATTGAAAATAATTTATAATTGGAAACGCTACAACGTTATAGCCGGTGCGCAAGTTCAATTTTGCTAAAAGCCGCTGCCAGGGCCAATACTTCTCCCTTCTTCTGCTTCGCCCGTTAATCCTTAACAAGGATTTCTGATCTTATCCGGTTGATTCTCACGGAACGGATTATCGATTAAAATTGGGTAACTGGGAATCTTTTTTTCTATCTTCGGTATTTTTCAGACGAGGAAGCAACCAACCTATGCTGCTATAAATGGCGGCGAGGTTCGGTCCGAGCGTAAGTGTAAAGTTTTAAAGTTTTGGGTCGAGTTCTGTGGACGGGGGATATGGGAAATCGCGGTTTACTTTGCACGAACTTTTAGGTAATTTATATGTCGGGTAAAATTTGGAATACTTCTCGAGCGATGTTTATAAGATCGTATAAGTTTAGTAGGTAAAAACGTATCGAGGATATATTGGAATTTCCTGATGTATTTAGTCAATTATCCAGCCAGTCTGAAACTTTCAGCATCTTTACCCAAAAAACACACGAAAAAGGGAATAACGATCGCCCCAACGCAATTGGTGAGGCAAATGATCGTCATAGCATCCAATTATGGGGATCGCGAAATGTTACGGCCTGCCCGTCACAATGGCAATCATTTCGCACGTATCATTTTACAGATTTTATTGGCGTTAGGGGAATTGTGCCGTCGGATATATTTCTCTCGCCACTTCGTAACGCGAAGCGGAAGAGAATTCATCCCTAACGCTGTTTTTGACCGGGTAAATAATCGATTTGGGGCTGCAGCGCACAAATTTCAAAGGTGTTGGGTATACAGTGTGTTCAAAAAGTATTGACACGCTCAAAAACCAACATGATTTTCATTTCAACGGTCCATGATAATCTATGTGTGATCTCACCCCAGTGACCAACTATATTTATTTCATATTTTATAAATATTAAATCTTTCTTGAATATTAGTTATATTAATATAATATGCATAAAATATATTAGGAAAACATTTAAAAAATATATATGTTATGTAGCAGTAATAATATTTTATTACAAATGTTTTCTCAATATATTTTTCATAACTCTGCAAGAATATTTTGCTTTGTATTTCTGTAAATATTTATTTCATATAAAAAAAAAAAGATTGAATTTTTGCTTTTGCAAATGGGTAAAATATGCATACATATTAAGTAGGTATGTGCCTATTTAAAATGATAGTTTAAAGATTAAATTAGATAATATATATCTAATATGATTTAATTAGTATCTAAGTTGAGCGCTGTAATTTTTCTATTAATATATCTGCGTTTTGTATTATATTATTTGTAATATTTGTAAGTTGCGAACGTCAACACAACACCTCTATTCATTACGGTGCCGGTGTTATATGATTTAGTATTGTTTATGCGTCTATGAATTAGGCACATAGAATGCATACGCGCACGTGCGTATCATCAACGTTTTCATTCGTTTGTGTTGTCCGTTACATGTTATAGTTTATAATAGTATACGATTAGGGCAGATTAGGGTTAACTGTGTAATTAATTGTTGCGGGGTCTGTTTTAGTTTTTGTGGTGACTACGAGGTAAGCAAAACTTTGAACATATCATGGCATTTATAAGATAATTGGAATGCTCAATATCGCTATTTACAGAAATCGTTTAATAATATAATTGTAGGAATTTTATGCATCATATATGTACTGCATCTACCAGATAAATTGCTAGTTGATTTGCTTAAGAGATTCATCTCGGTAGATAAACGTCATAACCTCAAATAGAGGTTAGAATACGTTGTGTTGTTTTATTGTTTGTACGTAGAATGTTTTCAAATATTATGAAATAAAGTAAAAATAAGTATCGTAAGTATTAGAATGTAGCTACCACTCCAATTATTGTAAATGCTCCAAATGTATTAGTAGGTGTTGATAATGTTGTACGATGTTTTATTCATGGTATGATCTAATACAATTGGCGTTGTTTTAGAGGCCACAAGGAAACGCCATGAGAGCGCTACTACCGAAGATATGAAAAAAAGCCATAGGGTTGTACCTGGCATCAGCCAAAGCTACACTTAAAAATGAGTATTTTTCATTTTTATTGGCTTATTCAAATAAAATGATAATAAATACGTTTGTTTTTAATTTAGAACACTTCAATCAAAAATAGTGATTAATTTGATAAACCTTCAGTATGCCTTAAAAGATGCCAGAATTATTGATTATTAATTTGTATGGTGAGTGTGAAAAAACAAGTTCTTGCCTTTTAGACAACTCTATGTATGTTTCAACTTTTCATTATCGACGGTATACATTCTAAATAACCAAGAACAATTTTAGTTCATTTTGACAAATTAAATAGATTGCATAAAAAATCTCAATTTTCATATAAATATTTTACAAATATTTTAGAAAAAATATAGCGCTTACATTAATTTTAAAATATGGAATAAATATTTTAATTGAATATTTTATCTATATTAAGAAAAAAATATGAAAAATATATTCAAAAATCTCTCACGAAAAATATTTATAAAATATATTTTTAAAAATATCTATGTAATATATCTGGCTGTTAGGGCAGGATCACCCTGTAGACCAGTAACAGTACTTGAAGGTTGGCTTCTCACCATGTTCCTCTCAAAGATCTGATAACATCCATAATCTTAGAACATTTATACACCAAATAATTGATTTCAGCTTTCCAACTCGTTTTACTATCTAGGTGCATTCTCAAGAATCATACAACTTCCACACAAGGAAGTGTCCCGAAGTGACCTGAATATTAATGTTGCTTATACCTGGCAGTACGATTCTCTCAGTAAGAATAGCTAACTTCGACTTGGGCATGGATATCTTTAAACCATTCACTCAATCACCTTTTCGACTGCCCCCATTACCTATGACAGCGCCACTTCTAGGCTTTGGCTTAATGAAAGAAAAAAAATAAACACTATATCTTCCACAAATTCTAATATTTTGCTGTTTGAAGACACCTCATTTTCAAGATTTTTGTTTCAATTGATGTGTCTACAGAATATAGTAAGGGGCTAAGTACTGATGCGTGAGGTACACCCTTACTATTCCGCTGGGACTCTGCATTCGTCCGTCGAAGCTTACCACATATATACTCTGCATAATAAGCTTCATGATCAGATTTTTTTTGGAGGAGGGTAAAATTTGAGTTTAAATTTAAATTACTATTTTTTCTCTCTCTTTCGGGCAGCGCAATCCTCTGGCTTAAACTTTTTTCTTTGTCTTTGGCAGCTTAGTGTATCCAACACTATTCCAATTCTTTGTCAGTTATACCTGTATTTTTAGTGTACTCTTTACAATAATAATAATAATAATTTATGCCTTAGCATCCCCCAACAGCTTTCACCAATTACAAGGGGCATCAGCGGCCATGAGTTATTATTATGTCTGCGCCCGTGGAGCGACTTTAGATGTTCGTCTCTCAGCATTTGCCAAGGAGTAAGGAAAACCACGAAAACCTCACTCTGCGAGCAGTCCGTCGGGTTCCAGCCAAGGACCTGGCGACTGGGAGCCAAGCCTGCAAGCCACTCGACCATCAGCCGGGCCTTTACTTAGTTTTGTCCATTAACTTTGTAATTTTTCATGACAATAAACTACATTATTTATTTATTTATTTACTAGATTCAGACTTAAACCAAAGCGCTTTGGAGCATTGCCCAAAGTAAATATTCCGCAACAGATTTCATAATTTTGAGGAATTACAAGCAGCGAACTTGTGCCTTTAAAATGGTGATGGTCATTTTGAACATGTGCCGTCAAATGGTGTAACATGGGACAGTAAGATAATATGGGACAGAAATGCGTTTTAGAAACTTGGCAGTTCTCTCATAATAAATAGTAAATATCTTACAGTAATCTGTACTACAGATTACTTTATTGTAATATGTACTGCTTATTACAAAACAACCGCCAAATTTTAAAAACGCATTTTTGTCCCATATTACGCTACTGTCCCATATTGTCCCATTCGACGGTACTTTTTTTCAAAATCAATTTGGTTTTCATGTTTTCTATTCCAAGATTCGAGGAAGTTCAACCTTCAGAGCAGAAAATTTGGCTATACAGGGTGTTCCTAAATATCATGTACATAAGGAAGGGGGTAATTATTTGGTTTATTTTGTGCCTAAAATTTCATATAAACATAGGTCTGCAAACGCTTCGTTACCAATTTGCAGGGTGTTGAAATTTCAAGATTTTTTACTTTTTACTGTATAGCTTCTACAGTTTTTGAGATATTTTGCTCAAATTTGGAAGGTAGGTTACGCTATAAGACCTGCATCATTAGCCATGCCAAATAATGATGTAAATCTACAGGGTAATAATTTTTTCGGGGTCATGCCCTCTTTTCCCACCCTGAACTTTTTTGCGATGCGCTACTGCTAGATTCTAAAATACGCAATAAATTTTTTGTCTTGTTTAGAAACTTTTTGATCTCTTGTATTTTTTTCTTATCTCTAACCGTTATCGAGAAAAAAATAGAAAACAATTTTCTGTAATGCGCCAGAGAAAATTAAATTTTTTAAAATGGTCTAGCAGGCTCTGGCTTTATTCAGATAATAGGCAGCTTCTAGGGGTCAAATATATTCCCAAACTTTTATCCGAAATTTCCCTGGTGCAGGCAATCCATGCTTATTCATTTACGATCCTTCCAATAAATTCAATTCATACCGAAGCTTCGATTCGCACAATCAAATTCAGTTTAATATCGAAACACTGAACGCACGAAATGTACAATATCAAAATTAAAGGTCACACATTTCGAAAATTATTACGCATCCACATTTCTCGCAATAAAGGTAGGAGAAATAACGCCCCTAATTATCGTTGCAATTAATTGTAATTTAATAACGATGGGCGATGTTGCCAATGTACGAGAGAGAGCCATGTTTCCGAATGTACGCTCGCTAATGCGAATTTTATTCTCAGCGACAAAATAATGTATTGTTAACACGTATGCGGTAGTAGGCGATAATCATTAAAAATTAACAGGACGTCCATTGGCGAATCGCAATTGTTTATTGCAAATTCTAACAGCCAATAATTAGTTAGAACCGTGTCCTGTTTGTATGATGTTATGCTGCTATTCGTGCATAATGAATTAGTCAGGATTATTCGAATTAATTTTAACCACTGCAATATTGAATATGTGAGTTTAAGAATGCGGTTTATCTCAGAAATTTGTTAAATAGGCGCTCAGAGGGGCGTAAAAATCGTTAAATTTTAAAATAGTAAAGTTGCAAACCATTTTTGAGTAGAATGAATTTGGAGTTGCATACACGTTCTTTAGCAATGTAGGCGGAAATATGAACAAGGAAACAACATATTTCTTATATGTGTATGAAATTTGTTAAACAGCCGCTCAGTGGAGGCGTAAAAATCGTTAAACTTTCAAATAGTAAAGTTGCAAACCATTTTTGAGTAGAATGAATTAGGAGTTGCATACACGTTCTTTAGCAATGTAGGCGGAAGTATGAACAAGGAAACAACATATTTCTTATATGTGTGTGAAATTTGTTAAACAGCCGTCAGGGAGGCGTAAAAATCGTTAAACTTTAAAATAGTAAAGTTGCAAACCATTTTTGAGTAGAATGAATTAGGAGTTGCATACACGTTCTTTAGCAATGTAGGCGGAAGTATGAACAAGGAAACAACATATTTCTCATATGTGTGTGAAATTTGTTAAACAGCCGCTCAGTGGAGGCGTAAAAATCGTTAAACTTTAAAATAGTAAAGTTGCAAACCATTTTTGAGTAGAATGAATTAGGAGTTGCATACACGTTCTTTAGCAATGTTGGCGGAAGTATGAACAAGGAAACAACATATTTCTTATATGTGTGTGAAATTTGTTAAACAGCCGCTCAGTGAAGGTATAAAAATCGTTAAACTTTAAAATAGTAAAGTTGCAAACCATTTTTGAGTAGAATGAATTAGGAGTTGCATACACGTTCTTTAGCAATGTAGGCGGAAGTATGAAGAAGGAAACAACAGATTTCTTATATGTGTGTGATAAAAAAGGAAAAAGAAACAAACTATAGAGATGCATTGATTATTTATACAGTTGAGGTGTAGTCGAAGACCCGTAAAAATACGATTAACTGTCCTGAAATAAATATTCTAATTAAATTCAAAAATATCAATTTACATATAATTTCTTTATTCGTATACAATTTTTGATTCTTTTTCTTAATAAAAATAAAATACAACAATTTAGTAGTTTCTATTCACCTAGCGAGCTTTCTGATAAATGGGTGAATATTGTGAAAAGTGACTTTCTACCTACTAGGTGGCACGGGACACTTGTAGAAGCACCAAATTACACAGTCAATTTAGCTATCCAGGCGCTTGCTAACGAATAGAGCGTGCCCCCAAAGCCCCTTCCTTTGATCGTTTAAATTTGAAAAAATGTAATTATTAAATATCGTTGTAAAAACATTACATGTGCAATAAAAGAATGTTTTAAAACAATACAAGCGCAACTCTTTATTTAAAAAACCAAAATGCTATCTTTTACCAACTTTGAGACTCTTAGTTTACAGGTACACTACCGGTCATAAGTTTGATCGCATCAGAAAATTATTACTTTATTGCCATCATAAATTTTAAAACAGAAATACATTATTTTCATGCTTTAATGGAATTTTGAAATAAGCCCTATTCTAATTGGTATATACTGTCAATATCATATAATAAATATCTTTTGAAAAAAGTAGTATAAATTGTCTTAAATTTTTTTTTTTAGATTCTACTGCGTTCAACGCAATATATTAGATGCGATCAAACTTATGACCGGTGGTGTACGTATGATGGAATCATAAATGCTATATAAAACAAATTATTTAAATAAAAATCCGTATCCAAACTTACCTGGCACTTCAAATAAGTAAGGTCAAAGAAACGTCAAAATTGTAATCAAAATTTCAATCAACGCCATCTATCCGTCAATGACCAAACTGAATTTGCAAGAAAACTATGATATTAAAAGCACGATCCGTGTTAACGATATATGTAAAGATTCCTATAATCGTAGACCATCTTAGTGTCGATTTTTAAAACAACCTTTTAATATTAAAATTCCTAAAATAATTAAAATAAACTTACTTCTTACAAACTTAACCCCAAAGTTAACGAATGGTGAACATAAATTACAGAAATCTAATTTACTGGTTAACATTGAATTGAATCTAATCACCTATTTTCTTTTTTTTTTTAGGTGGAATATACTTGATGAAATACTTTGGAGGCGAATATGGGCAGCTGAACATGTAGGTGTGAGCAGGTAATTCTCTGAGTCACGTTGGACGTTCGATTCGGGGACCTACAATAACGGTCAAACCGTGGATTGGTATTCCATCCAGGATTCTTCTCTGGAAATTTTATAAGAAAATCTCGACAATTATTCAGGTGCTAGGTATGGATTTATATTAATCAGGTGATATATCGATACTTTTTAGGTAAGCACTTTGTGGAACTTTTATATATTTTGATTGTGTGGCGTAAAAATTGTTATAGGAACTCGCTAACAACCGTCGTCTTTCGTTGCTATAGGCAGAATGGATGATATAAGTCAAAATTACGAGTAATGTGCCTTCGATTGTTCTCGCTGTCAGGTAAGCCAACATTGAATGCAAATGAATAACCAGTAACTGACATTAATATACCGTTAGTTACTCTAGTTTGAGGGGAATAATAATAGTTACCGAATAAACATTCCAAAGAAAAGTAATTTTTACTTCATATGGCATTGTAATTCTTTGTTAGTGTTCCGTTTTCTTTTTTATATCTTTTTATAACATATTCACTCTAACTGTTGTTAGAATGAATAATATAATGGTCCATGTGTATATAAAATAAATATATCTGTTAGACCACTTATTGATCGTGAAACGAAAATTGTAAGTTGTAAAAGTTGTAAAAATTGTACCTCCCTTTCCTGGATGTTATGGTTAAGAAAACAAAAGAGGGAATGCTACAGCACGCAGTATTTAGAAAGAAGACGCACACCGATAGATATCTGCATGCAAGATCTCACCATCATCCGATGCAGAAGAAGACATTAATACAAACACTGCTATCCAGAGCCGAAACCATCAGTGACGAACAACATCTTACCAGTGAAAAGATACATTTGGAGAAAGCACTAAAGAAGAATGGTTACACTGACATCGACATAAGGAGAGCCACTAAGAAGAAGACGACACTGGAGAAAACTACAGAACCACGAAGAGCGATGGCGTGTTTACCTTACATAGCGGGAGTCACCGAAAAACTAGGCCGAATTTTTAAGAAACGTAACGTACAAGTACGCTTCGGGACTCCAACGTCGATCCAACAGTATCTACCGACCGCAAAGGATAAGATACCCAAGGGGCGCACAGAAGGTATCTACAAGATAACATGCCAATGCGGACAGTGCTACGTCGGACAAACAGGAAGAGCCATCGACATAAGAATAAAAGAACACGAGAGGGACGCAAGATTAAGAAGGACCGAGCAATCAGCGGTGGCAGAACACATGCACGACACCGGACACAAAATGGATTTCAATCAAGAATGTAAAAGTAATAACTACCACCAAGAACTACGGGAAAAGACTCATCAGGGAAGCCATAGAAATAGAGAAGAATAAAACCGTTAACAGAGAAGAAGGGTACCACCTTAGCAACACGTGGAAGAGCCTACTACGAACCGTCACGGTTAATGGAGCGGAAACTACACGGTTGGATGCACCAAGGGCGTATATAAGAAGAATGTCGGACCATGGAGAATTAGTTCAGTTATCCTGAAGAAGCTGTCAGTATGAACAGCGAAACGTCGAGCGTAAGTTTTGACACACGGCGAAACCCGCAAGAAGCTGTTAGTTATAGTTACACCGGCCGTGAAAGCCTACGCAGTGTTATTATGTAGTTGTTAAAGATAATGACTAATAAATGGAAACACATGCCAATATTATACATACCGCTGTATCTATAAAAATAGACGTTATAATCTTGACTTTCACTTGTAGGGAAAATTTCCCTGCAAGTGCCAACTCACCGCAATATTGGGAGCTAGGAAAGTTGCCTCCTAGTTTTGGGGTAATTTTCCCCATTTTTTTTGAGTGTATTTAGGTTTTTTTCTGGATAATAACAAAATCTTCAGACGATCTCATTTTCCTGTAAATCTACTGGAGATAAACGATCTTCCAAGTAAATACCGTAGACAATTTCGTCTAAGGTTTTATCCAATAAAAACCGTTTCGTACGAGCAGCATCCCTCCTAACCCAATCTACCCGAGAAATCGATATCCCACGCGTCACTTTTCAGAAACAATCCTAATGTTATAATATTCGTCGGAATCGAAAACGGGTAGCGGTAAAAGTTTAGTCGATACCCTATAGGTCTCGCGTGCATCGCTCTGACGGTCGGACGTGTGTGTTTGCTGCGGTCTTTCCGTCGAGGGGCGGCTAGGGTCAGCCAAGCCAGCTCTCCGGCTTTTCCCAAATCGAATCCGGGGGAATATTGCGTTACTTGCGCTCGAGGAATTCATAGCGGCCGTCGCATCGCCCGCATCCATGCGGAAAAGTTACAATTCCGAAGCTTTTATCTTTTTAGGTCAGAGGATTCTGTTTTGGGGCTCCGGTACTAACTACATTGCCGGTAATAGTTCTGTTGGAAAATGCGCCGGGTTTAAGTTTCGGATGTGGATCGTGAGAGATTGTCAACCGTGCAAACCACAAATATTTTTCTAATAGACATGGTCATGGCCATTTTAGTATTTGTTATTTATTAGTAATATGCTGACAGACCAAGATATATCTATCTATTATTTTCTCTTCTCTTCCACGTGATGCCAATTAAGCAAATACCAAGCCTTCAAATACTGCCATGATTAGAGTAAGCTGTTTTCTAAGCAATTTTTTTAGTAAGAAAATAAGGGATGAAACTAAAGATGAGTGGCCGTCTAAACCACAAATCACATACGAGGTCTGATCAAAAAATAACCGTTATTTTCAAATTTCGTGAGTTACGTATGTTCGATTTTTGCATTTTGTTTTCTGTTATGTTGGTACACATGTCTGTTATATATGTTGGTAATATCAGCCATTTTGGATTGTCAGTTTGTTTTTGACAGATAAAAAGGTTAGTCGTGTTTTGGTGTGCTCTTCGATTTTTTACTATACGAAAAAATGGATCAAAGAAACTGTATTAAGTTTTGTGTAAAAAATGAAATTAAATGCGCAAGGACGTTTGAAATGTTGACTGTGGCGTTTGGCGAGTCTACTACGAGCAGAACACAAGTTCAATTGTGGTATAACCGGTTTAAGGAAGGCCGAGAAGATGTCAATGACGATGCTCGTCCTGGTCGCCCGAGCACGTCAACAACCGATGAAAACATTGAAGCAGTGAAGAAAATGATTTTGGATAATCGTCGAATCACTATCAGAGAGGTTGCTGGTGATGTTGGCATATCGTTCGGCTCATGCCAAGCAATTTTTACGGATGTTTTAGGCATGAAACGTGCGGCAGCGAAGATTGTTCCAAAATTGCTAAATTTTGAGCAAAACAACGTCGCATGGACATCGCTCAGGAGCTGTTGAACATCGTCAACGACGATCCAGATTTCCTCAAAAACGTCATAACTGGTGACGAATCATGGGTGTATGGCTATGACATTGAAACCAAAGCCCAATCATCCCAATGGAAGCGTCCAGAAGAGCCAAGACCGAAAAAAGCAGTCAAGTTCGGTCAAATGTGAAGGTTTGCTCACTGTTTTCTTCGACTGCAATGGCGTGGTGCATCATGAATTCTTGCCACAAGGTCGTACTGTCAATAAGGAATACTACCTTGAAGTTATGCGCCGTTTGCGCGAAGCAATTCGTCAGAAACGCACAGAATTGTGGAAAAAACAATCATGGATTTTGCACCATGATAACGCACCAGCTCACACATCGATGCTTGTGCGTGGGTTTTTGGCCAAAAACAAAACCGTTATCATGCCTCAACCACCGTATTCACCGGACTTGGCTCCCGCTGACTTTTTCCTCTTCCCACAACTGAAGACACCGATGAAAGGAAAGCATTTTGCTACGATTGAGGAGAAAAGAAAAATCGAAACAAGGACTGTTGGCGATACCAAAAAAGCGCGTTTCAGAAGTGTTTCGGAGATTGGAAAAAGCTGGCATATAGTGTATTATATCTGAGGGGATTACTTTGAGGGGACAAGATAGTTATTGATGAATAAATAAATACTTTTTGCAAAAATTGAAAATAACGGTTATTTTTTGATCAGACCTCTACATACAAGATGAGTATCTCAATTTTTTCCTCCAGAGACGCAAAGGGAAGAAAAGCATAGAGATTATGCAACCATAATTACTCTGCATGTATACCTAAAACCCTTATTATGTTTCTTCTTTTTTTTTGAGGTAGCGGCTTTTTTTTTTAAAATTGAATTAATTTTTTCACCAATTAAAGCATTCTTGACGTTTCGACAAGTTTTTTTATTATTGTCTTCTTCAGAATTTTTTTTATTAATTAAACACAGTAAAAATTAATTTACAAAAAAAAATAACTATCCTTTACCGTTAATTCAAAAAACCATTAAAAATAAAATACATCAACACTATAACACCAAACAAGTCATTAACATAAAAAACACAAACCCAAATACCTTGTTACGGTTTTTTTGCTTCGCTTACCTCGAATTAGTTCTCCGCTAGTCTTTTCGACAAGCTTTTGTAACCCTATTTTCTTCTATTTCTGTACTCTACCTTCAGAGATGCTCCTACGTCTTGTAATTCCTCAACGTAAACATTATCGTTTAATTTTTGGCTTTCAAATTGTGGTGTGGTTTTAGTCTCATTTACATACAGTTAATTCCTTATATTTAATACGGTCTTAGATTTTCGTTTAATTTCTTTCAATTTTAGTAAATTCCTTCAATTCCCATGGTTTGACTGTTGACGTTTCATTCTAGGTAGGTTAAGATATGTTTGTTCTGCACATGCCGGTAGTTATCGATTCCCACGCATTGATCGATCTGTTCGTTTTGCCCAATTGACCGTCTATTTAGATCATTTTATTCTGTGTTTACATCTTTTCGACGTTAGAGGGCAGCTCTATGTCTGTTTTCTTATTTTATTTATCTGTCTTCTGATTGGTTGTGTGACGATTTCCTTCCTTCCGGCTTGCTGGCCATTCTGTGTGGTTGTTTAGAGGCGTTCTCACGAGTAATACTTCCTATCTTTGGAATTTTTGGATATTTTCACACATTTGTGGATTTAATTGGAAGTTTACTGGAAATATTCATTGGCCGTATCTTCGCTTGTGTTTGGTGTGGAATTTTTGTGAATATCACGTCTGATGGGCCCGATATATGGAGATATAATTTGAGAACACACGCGTCTGCACCGCCATATCTGTTTCTTTCTTCTCTTCGTTGTAAAACCTCGTTATTTAACGGTAAGCAGATCTTGTTATTTCTTTTAAATCCACTAATTTGGAGGTTTCTGTGTTTTTAGAGGTTTTTTCAATACCCCTTATTTCTTTGAATTTTGGTATCTTCGTTTTATGTGAGATTTTGAACACCCCCGTGCGGCTGAGGACTTCTGCGACCTTTTTAAGTCCCTTTGGAGAATCTTACTTTCCTTGAATTAAGTGAATTTGACTATAAATTGAAAAAAGAAAGAGAGATGTTTCACGATATTGCCAATATTTGAATTAATTACACTAGTTTACAACCATTTTGTAAACTGGATGCGACCATTGTTTTAGTATGTATTTTGATCCGCTAAACTCGAAAATCGCATTATTTTTTTTTTATGGACACGTTTTCGAGATATGATTTTTTTTGATGACAGAAATAATAAGCCGAAACACTGAAATCACCTATCAACTAATAGATCTTTGCGTTAATCGTATGACGTACATTAAAAAAATCATTTATTCAACGGCAATACATAGTATGGAAAAACTTAGAAATCGCATGTTGCATAATACTGCTTTTATTGGACTGCGGAGAAGAGTTGGTTTGTGTTTAGACGTAAACGGCCAACAATTTCAACAATTTCTGATGATGAATGATACGTATTGCTGTGGTTAGACAACCCGCGTAACCGCTAAGTGTATTTTAAGTTGCATAGTTTTGTTGTTATGATTACTCCATTCGTTTGATTTCAATGTACCGAGAATTTTCGCAATAATTTTGTTTTGTATAAATTTTAGTTTAAGAGTTTATTGTTTGATTTAATTAATTAAGTGTTAAGTTTTTTTTTTTAAATTAATTCCATTCATTTATTTGTCTACTGTTCGCTAATGTAGGTTTAATGCGGATTCTATTGAATATTGGCGTATTGTTATACGACTGAGTTGTATCATTTTGACAGAGAGATTTTCGTAAGAAAAGCAATTGTAGAGTTTTGTTAAGCAGTTCCTTGTTCGACTATTAACGTGAGTAGACGTATTTTTGTAAAGAAATTTTGCTTATCTGTATTAAATTACAAAATATCTTCAAAGAAATCATAAACATTTTGATATAGTTTATAAATATTGGCTGTAGCACTTTTCCCAAAGGTGTTATTCTATGATCCACACAAGGGAAACTTTCTTTTGACGTTTAATCCAACCCACGTTATAAAATTTCGATTTTCCCTTAAATCTTTCTATTATTATTCATCTCTGACATACTTTTTACATCTTCATTTTAGCAATACATTTATCATTTTCTATAGTAAGATTACTACCGCGCCTAAAATTTTTAACGATCACCCAAAATATATTCTTTTTAATTAAATTTTCCGACAACACACCCTCAGGAAGCGTTCCTTATTCTTTTGTCACCGTGCCGCTCCACCTCCGCTTAATATTAAAAATTTAAGCCCCATAATAAACAAGATCCCAACCAGAAAAAAGAATCAATCACTACGATCACAATATCCCTCTTTTAATAACGAAGTGTGACAAGGAGGGGATGCGTTTAGCTTCTCTCGATTAGTTCCCGCCCTCCTTCCGTCTCTCCCCATTGTGTCTACCCTTTTTTTTTTCTTTCGGAGGAGAGAGGCGGGTGTAAGAGGACGGAAGATTTTCTTTCGGTCGGTCTTCCCGGCGTTTTCCCATCCAGTTTCGTGCACCGATACCTCCACTGGCGCGTTCCTGAATATAAATGAGGGTATTAAAATATTTCAATCCAGTTCGTGTATTGTTTGCGGGGTCCTTTTCGAGAAAAATCCTGCCGTAAAGTAAAATGAGAGGGCGTTAACTGTCAGTGTGATGGCGCCGGTAAATGTGAATTTAATACATTGGTTAATTCCTTTAAAATACATATACGATTTATTTAGATTAATGAAATGTAAATACCTACTATAATATTTCTACTCTGTAGAAGGTCATGCAAGTTTAATAATAAAAAACAGCGCAGTTCATCATCATTTAAACATTTTTGAGTATCAATAAAGCAATACAGTACACAGGACAGAAGTATTTTATTTGTCACTACCGACATGATGTTTTCAATAAATAAAATCGTGGCTTCAATAAATAAAAGCCTGATTTTGCAAAACTTTCATTTTTTTTGTAAACGAAAATGCAATTTAGTTAATGTTTCAGAACTACTCATAAAAAAATCATAAAAAAATTATCGAAAATGCAAAATGTGAATTTCAAAGGAATAAAATACAAACATCGGCAAATAAGAAAAAGTGTTTTTATGGGGCATCGTTAATGAAACACGTGGTAAGAGCTCACGGAATCAGGACAATATTGAAATTAATGTGAATAATGCATTAACATCTGACAGGGAAGTAATTAGTAATGCATTCGGGGAATATTTTTCTACTGTTGCCAAAAAGCAAGTAAAATTAAACTATGGTAGCTCAACAGATGGTGTAAGTTATTCGAATATATATCAAAGTAGTTTCTTTTTTTCTCCAACTTGTCCTGATTTCGTATCAAAGTGTATCAAAAATTTGAAAAACAAAAAATCTTGTGGCAATGATGGAACTAGTGACTTTTTGCTAAAAAAAATTGGTGACGACATCATTGAACCACTAACATATATTATAAATAACTCGTTTGTAGATGGTAGATTTCCCATACAATTAAAGAAAGCAACAGTTATACCTCTGTTTAAAAAACAAGATCCTGCTAACATAGGGAATTACAGACCAGTATCCTTGCTGAGTTCAATATCTAAAGTCATAGAACGCGTTGCATATGATCAAATGGTGAAATTTATAGAACATCATAATCGTTTATGTCCGCAACAACACGGATTTACTAGGAAACGTTCCACGGAAACAGCACTATTTCAGAGCTTAGAAATCATATATGAAGCTCTAGACGCAAATAAATACGTAGCTGGCATATGTTTTGATTTAACGCGCGCTTTTGACTGTGTTGACTTCAATATATTGGCTGAAAAACTGTATTCCATGGGCTTTAGGGGCGTGCCGCTGGATTGGTTGGCATCTTTTTCGAATGGTAGGTCTATGACTGTCAAAGTAGGCAACGTGTATTCGCGGGAGTATGCGGGTGACATGGGTGTAGTCAAGGGTCGGTGTTGGGCCCCCTATTATTTTTATTATTAATAAACGATCTACCGATCACACGATTTTGTTTGCTGATGATGTAACGGTAATAGTAACGGGTGAAAATTCTGCGGACCTTTCATTTATGATAACACGTACATTGTAAGATATGACAGAGTGGTGCAAAACAAACCGATAATTTTAAATAAAAATAAAACTAAAATATTAAATTTCCATAGATGCAAAACCTCAGATATTACTACAAATATTCCTTGTACGGATGGTGCATCAATATTAGGTGTCACCATAGATGATAAGCTGGAATGGAAAAAAAACAGATAGCAAACGTGTGCACGCAACTGAATAAAGCCTATTATATTATTAATCAGTTGAAATATACATTGGAAAGAAAAGACCTAGTAGATATTTACTACGCGTTGGCATACTCTGCTCTTTCGTACAATGTTATTATATGGGGCGTAGCAACTGGTTGGGAGAGAGTATTCATCACACAAAAGCGCCTCATTAGACTGATTTTTAACATTAATAACCGCGACAGTTGCAAGGATGTTTTTAAAGAAAATAAAATTTTAACTTTTCCCGGCATTTTAGTCTATAAATCGGCAGTCTATGTGAAATAAAACTTTGAAATATTTAATAAATACAAAAAACATCGCCCTTATACCACTCGCCATATAGAGCAACTGACGATACCCAAGCATTATTATCTATCAGCTACAAAGAGATCGCCTATAATTCAATGCCCAAGAGTATATAATAGCTTGCCAGACACAATAACTAGCACAGACCGCATTAAACAATTAAAAAAACAGGTTAGAGCGCTCCTGATAGAAAAATCTTATTACTCCATTAATTAATATTTTTGTTCTTGACTATACACATTTATTGTCGTTTTTGTTTGTTCTGTTTGTTTTTATGTAAATTATTTTATTTCTAGAATGTTGTTTGTTGTATTTTACATTTGTATTTTGACACATTGTATCCAGTGTTACTGGCTTAAACAAAATGAAAATAAACTAAACTAAACTAAACTAATATGGTGAGCGGTTATTTGTATAACGCTGGGCATGCCCACGTCTAGCCTCTAAGGTATTACCATTGCCTAATCCATGCAAAAAATGCATATAGGCCATTTCAACATTTAGTCAAAAAGTTTAAACTGAACATAGACGAAAGCAGAATTGGTACCACAACGAAATTAGAATGATACGTTGGTTTTTAGGTTTGACACAGTAATTGTCAAAATTCCAAAGGTTGGCGTCTTAAAATTGAATGACAAACCGCCCACAACAATATTTCACGCTATTTTCGAAACACCTTGTATTGTTACCTAAATTTCCGGCACCGAAAATGGCGGTCGAGTACCGTGAAAAATCGCGAGGCAAGAACTCAAAATAAAAACAGAAAAGGTGATGCACTTCCTCTTTACAAACCTTCGAATAAGTGGGTTGATATTCGGCAATCATGCAGGGTGCCAGCCGGCTCGTTGGCGAGGGAGTGGGTTGGTAGAAACACAAACCCAAGATGGATAAAAATTTCGGCGCCACCTGCTTAGGATTACTTACCCTGTCATGCCCCCAAGATAAGCAGGAATCCACGGTGCTAAATAAACGTCGGGGGTAAAGCGGGTTGCAAATGTTTATACACAAAGGAATAAAAGAATAAGTTTACTGACAAAGCAAATATAATTTTGAATGCGAAATCTTGACATATAAATAAACAAATAAAGGTTATTGCCAGATTGACAAATAAAAAGAAATAAAGCTCAAAAGGCGCAATGTTGTCGAATTGACATTAAATACGGTAAAAAAAAAATTGACAGGTTGTCCTAAGATAGGACACGAATGCCGAACGCTATGGCCAACGCGAACCGCTCACATGGACTTGTACAAACAAAATTTCTTAAATTATAAATTGATTGAAATGTTACGGTTACAAAAACACAAAAATAGAATTAAATATTTGAATGGTGAAAAGGTGAATAAATACCCTATATATGCCAAGCCGATATTCAATGGGATGGTGTTTGACAATTGATTCAAGTTAAGTGAGTAAAGGAAACAAAGGAGTAAATGCAAAAATAAATGAATATCCGAATTGAGATTAAACTATTTTACTAAATTAACGTTAGGTAGCACCCTCCGATTCTAGGCACAACATATAAAATTTACTTTACTACATTATATACAAAAAAAACTAAATGATCGGGGGTGGTTTCCTATTATAATCGCGGAAAGGTTACAAATATAAACTCTTCAGCTGTTACAGGGCATGGAGATCCTCTCCTATGGGGACTGACAGATCGTAGCCTCTGGTCCGATTTGGTAATAACCGAAGCCAGATGGTCCGGGTAAATTTCAAAGAATGTAGGGCTCTCCGAAGGACTTAAGAGTCGCAGAAGTCCTCAGCCGCACGTGGGTGTTCAAATTCTCACATAAAACGAAGGTAAAATTCCAGAACTCAAAAATAAGGGACCTCGTTAAATAACGAGGTTTTACAACGAAGAGAAGAAAGAAACAGATATGGCGTTGCAGACGCGTGGGTTCTCAAATTATATCCCGGTTTATCGGATCCATCTACCGTGATATTCACGAAAATTCCACACCAAACACAAGCGAAGATACGGCAACTGGTTATTTCAAGCAATCTTCCAATAAATCCACAGATTTCGTGAAAATATCCAAAATTTCCAAAGATAGGGAGATGTACTCGTAAGAGCGCGTCTAAACCACCAAGAATGGCCAGCAAGCCGAAAGGAAGGAAAATACGTCACGCAGTCAATCAGAAGACGGATAAATAAAATAAGAATACAGACGTAGGAGCATCTCTGAAGGTAAAGTACGGAAATAGAAGAAAATGAGGTTACAAAAGCTTGTCGAAAAGACTGGCGGAGAACTAATTCGAGGTAAGCGAAGCAAAGAAACCGTAATAGTATACTTCCATATAAGTTTCTTAAAATACCAATATCTTAACCAGAATGTTAAATAGCCCTGTAAAACTCCACTAATCGCGAAATTTAGCTTCGCGCCGACGTCATACAATCAGCTTCCACTTACTTCCCAAACTCATTAATCTTCCAGAGCGCTCGGTACGTGCTCTGTATTAATATCTGCGATTTTTTTTTAAAACCGTAGAATAGATATGTGGCAGCGCAGCAACGATTCGCCCTTGCCTCGTCTCCGAGCGGAATTCTATTTCTGAAATATTAATCATCGAAATGAGACTTCCGCAGTAGTCCATTTATCAGCCGTTCCCGATAAAGCCAGTTTCTCGCGCCGAGGATCTCAGTTCATCCCGAGCCGCGCACGATGATAATCTATTTCGAATTACGCGTTCGCTAATTTTAAAATTGGAATATCGCGAAGTGCGCCTTCGAATCGCACGTCAGATTCTAGATGATATAGCCGGAATTAAATAGCGGATAATAATGGAGGAGAAGGGGGGAGGAATTCTCGATAGATTAAATGTGGAAAACTTTAACTTAAGTCGAGAGATAGCACTAGTTAGATGATTACTAGAAGTGCTTCATCTAGCGGACGCTCGGAGAACTATTATGACGTCGTTCTAATTTTAAAAACTTCTAAGTCATTTTATGCAAATTGTAAGACATTAATTTATTTTTATTTATTTATTTTATAATCCCACAATAATTTATAAAAACCTTTTTCCATTTGTCACTGTTTACGAATTATAAAGTAATTCCTTGTTGCTGAAACACGCTGTATTGTGGGCATAAACCGGTATAGGAACAAAATATGATTTACAGAATCCTTTATACTTAAGGGCAGGTTTTCGATATATTTGACATGAAAAAGTCGATTTTGAGTTTTTGCATTTTTTGAAAGCTCCAAATATCTAAAATACATGGTTAAAGCGGTTTCGTAATATTCGCATTGCTTAAGCCGCTACGGCTTATGAAAAGAGCGGGTGTACCGAACACAAACGGAACATATTAGATGCAATGGCATATTCGACTCGAGACTACTCGGGTCGAAATACCATACTTATTGTTTGTTGGTATATGTATAGTTGTCTTTAATGATTATAAATGTCACTACAGTCGGGGTTACAAATAAACGACAGAGTAGCTATTTATATTACAATAATACGAAACAATTAGATCGGAATTAAAACGCACATTGAAAGAAACTAATCTAACAATATTCTTTTTACTTAAAACACACTTTCCCACGCTTTAGAAAACTGCCATAAAATGTATCAATTTATTGCAGATGCACTTACACTAAATTTCTTAGAAAAGCCATTAAAGGTAAGAAATAAATACAGTTTCACAGAACCGTATTTCCTAGAATTACTAAAGGTTTCACCATTTATGGTCGCGGCTGTATTTATCGCATTGTATATTTCTGCGATTACTTTTTCTAATTCAGTGTTTGGTGCGAAGTTGGAAAAAAATATAGATAACCTTTAATTAACATGCCCAATTTATTTAAAAAAAGTGTTCGAGTAGTTCTCCAGTAGCTCTATTTACTATGGTTTTGTCGATAATTTTCATATTGCGTCGAAAGCCGTTTTTGAATTAATTCAAAAGAAAGCCCTGAAAGAAGAAGAAGAAAGTATTAAAGTAGGAAGTGAGCCACTACGTCTATACAGTATCTGGACACGGCTCATGAAAAAAACTAGGTTTTTCATCGTTATCTGGTAGAGCTACTTTAATTGGAAGTACAGGAAGAAAGTTAGAGATATTGCTTGCTATGAGCACTTTGTCAAAAGTGCGCCAATTGGAAACTAGAGCAAGGTACGGTGGAATATGATGGCAAAGGTAACCGCACTACGGATCATCAGAGTAGCACAGGAAAAATTGAAGTCGATGCGATGCCATAAAAGAAATTTTCGCACGCTTTCGGATAGGCGACTGAGACAAGACAACTTTTTAAGCAATTTGTGATTTTTAGCCGTACGAAGATGTTAGTGTCCAAGAAAAAAAAACAATGAGTTGGAGATGTACAAAAAAGAATGAGTGGACTTTGAGGAAAGGGCGCTGCTGAACTGATTGACAAAGTTATTGATAATTTAACAGTAGAAGAGTAGTGTACTATGGACTGGCAATTAGATAACATCCAGATTCTGCATAAAAAATGAAGGCAGCTATTTTGGTTACATTTCATTATAAATGTTCAACCGACGCGGATCCACGACATATTTATTGTCCAAAAGGTGTAGACAGCCTATGAAAGTGGTGCGTTGCAGAAGCCAAGACTGAGCTTGTTTTATTCAAACATGACCCTCTTTTGCAAAAATCAAGATGCTATTAGGGCGCTTTATGAAGTTTTATCTACAGTGATTTATTGCGAAGATGCATTGGAAAAAATTGTCAAAACTGAAATGACTCGTTTAATTCATGCGTGTAGAAACTAGCTCCAAAAGATTTACACTACGACTTACAAACAATTCAACTTGCTACCTACATTACCGCAAATTTATTCAATGAAGGTTACTTTTCTGTATTACAATGCGTATGATAATATGAATGCGTTGGGAATTGCAGTAGGACTTGATGCCAAAAATTTCGTCGTCAATTCTGATCGTCAGCGCATACAACGGGAGAGCGGATATGTCCAGCGCTGCAAAACTCGCTTGCTGTCTAAAGTGAAGCAACAAATTTGAAAATGCAGAAGTATGAAGAAGAGGAAGGATTAATATATGATACTCGAAAGCTGACTAAGTGTATGTTGAACTATTTGTAAAAATTTTTGCTGCGAAACTTTGAACGTGTTTTTCTCGAAACATGATTTTTCCAATCTGCGTAAGTTCTAGTTCTTCAAGTGTTCAATATATCAACTTAATTCTTTTGTTTTCTTAATGTAACAGTTTTTATTGGAGGTTATACCATATATTATACTAAAAATTGCAATATTCCTATTTTTTATATCCTGTCATACACAACAAAAAGAAATTGAAAATAATCAAATTAAAGTCAGGTACCTGCCACATTGTTTGCTTTTGACTTATTGGTTAAATTTAGGTATAACCTCCAACAAATTTAACTATATTTCTAACTCTTCTTTATTTTCAAATTCAGATCACTTTTGCGGTATGCTAGAGTTTTACGCAGTTTTGACCGTGTTTTCTGTGACACTGCTACCTAGATACAAATAGCGAACGTTATAGTGGTCTTGTCATAAAAAAAAATATATTTTTTTAATGTTCAAGTTTTAATATATTTATTAATAGAAAGCCGTATTTCGTATAGCTCTTCCTATGTCTGAAAAAAATATCAAAGTTTTTGGACTTTTCCGATATATATATGTAACCTCCCCTTAATAGTTAATAGTTTTCCCAGAAAAATGTATGGAAATATCCTGTAAAAATTCTATTGTTGTGTCTAGGTGTTAATTACTTGTCAGGAAGCAAATACAATACCAGCTAAAAAGACACAGCGGAATGAGCAATTGGGTCTTAACACCGATAACCATCACAAAGGGGTGTGAGACACCTTTCTCCATTGTGAAAATATTTTCTTTAGCGCACCCTCCCGCTATCGAAAGCTATCTGCGTCTGATTTATAACAACACAGTAACGTAAGAAAGAAATCAAGTTGAAAAGCGGCCAAGGTTGTCGATTCGTCGAAAATCTTTTCCACCCTGCATTCAGGTCACGTCGAAAATCTTTGGTTCAACCTACTCAACAATCGGAGAAGCCAGCACCGTATAACCCTTCCATCCCCCGATACAAAGCCCAAGAGGTCGAATTTTCGTTGTATAAATCCAGGATGTTATCGGAAGTAAATTACAGCAAGTGTTTAATTTAGTGTGGAAATTATTAGCTAAGAGCCTGGCAGTTGTTATTTTTGCGTTCGCGTCGATTATGTTATTGGGCGCTGAAGGAATGTCGAGTCACCCGGAATTATAGGAAATGTTTATGTGGTGTTGCTGTATAATTAGAACACGTTAGAGTTAATGAGAATGGGCTGGGAAATGTTGTCTTGAGTTGTATCAGAACATTATTTCGAATTCTTCAGGGGAAGTATAAAAACAGAAAGAAAACTCTCCACATAGCTTAGATTAGATTAGATTAGGATTGGGGTGGCCTATCGACGTGTTTCACCGCGACCTTTTCAGATCTATTGTGATCCCCTTTTTTTCCTAGAGGACGCTCTCTAATTTTGCCCTCTTAATTAGGCCTATCATCTTTTGAGAGCGGCTTCTTTATGTAGCTACTACTGTGGGTTCTCCTCCCCATTACTAGAAACCTTGTCCTCGCCAGGCTTTCACATTGGCACAGCACATGAACTGGTGTTTCTTCCTCCTCTTGGCAGTGTCTGCAGGTTGCATCATCTGCCAGGCCCATGTTGTACATATGTGTGTTGTACACAGACCTACAATCATTTTGACAGTCTTCCTGTCTTTACTTAGTAGATCTCTCGTGAGTGCAGGCCTCTGCTCCTTTAGGAACTCTTTTGCCTGCCATTGTCCCGGTGATTTCTGCCACCACTCTCTGGATTGATTGTATATCCATTCATTGATGGATTTTTTAATCTGCGATTTGGTGGTGCCGAAAGAGGGGTCGGCTCCAACGAATGGCCTTGACGAACCTCGCCTGGCCAGCTCGTCCGCCGCCTCATTTCCTCTCACGCCCGAGTGGCTAGGGACCCAGGCTAAGGTTACTTTCCTTTGGGTGCCCACCTCATTTAGGGCGCTTACACAGTCCCAAATCAGCTTAGAATCCACGCTTGAGGAACTAATCGCTTTAAGTGTGGACTGACTGTCAGAGAAGATAGCGACGCTTTTACCCGGTTCGGTACATCTTTCTATCTCTCGGACACAGTGATGAATTGCCGCAACCTCAGCTTGGAACACAGTCGTGTCTTTACTGAAGCTTACCGAAAGAGCCTTTTTAGGCTTCTTAATGTATATTCCCGCTCCAACGCCGTAGTCCGTTTTGGAACCGTCACTAAACCAGTTTGAGTCCGCTCTTACCGGGGCACCTGCCTCCCAGTCCTTCTTATCTGGTATTATAACCTGATATTTCCTATCTAGATTAGGAGTTTGAACCATGGCATCACATGGCATTCTTAAAAGAGGTGCCTCCTTGAGTTCGTCTAGCAGTTTTTTATAGTCAGCCCCGTGCGATTTACTTATTAGTACTTGACTATGTAAGAGTCTGTGTACTGTGAACTTTGCGGCTCCTTTTACAAAAATATGTATTGGGGGCAGGTTCAGAATTACTTCAGTCGCGGTGGTAGGGGTCGATCTCAACGCCCCCGTGGCGCACAGGCACGCCAACCTCTGCACGCCACCCAACGCTTTGGCCGCCCCCGCCTGCCGCACCTTTAGCCACCATGCTACTGCTCTGTACGTTAACATGGGTCTAATTACCCTTGTGTACAACCACAGAGTCATCTTGGGGCTAAGGCCCCAATTCTTCCCACACAGCCTCCTACCCAGGGCGATGGTGGCTTTGCTGATCAATTTTTGGATATGTGAATTTCATGTGTGCCTTTGATCAAACCATACTCCCAGGTATTTCGCCTCTTTGACATATGGAATTCGTTCACCTCCTATCACTAGTGGCTGTAAGCCTTCTAGCGTTCTTTTCCTTGTAAACCTGACAGCCTGTGTTTTTTGAGCATTGACTGATAGTCGCTCTTGTTTACACCATTTGTCAAACCGTGTTGAGAGGCGGTTTGCATACGCTCCACTAGAACCTTTGGAAACCGCCCTCTGACGACTATTGTAAGGTCGTCAGCATATCCAAGGCAATGGAATCCCTTGCCGGTCAGCTTCCGGATTAGGTCATCTACCAGGGTAGCCCACAGCAAGGGAGAAAGAACTCCACCCTGTGGGCATCCCCCTCCGCCTCCGCCTCAATGGTAGCCTCACCAATTCCACATAGCTTGGTAATATATAATTTTTACGGGATATATTGTAAATATCAGGCTTTATTCAATAAAATAAATGAAAAGAAGGTACGAGTTATTGTCCCAGTTGCACAAAATTTGGCAATACAAGCATGAAAATAGCTTAAAAGCAATGCGTGAATAACTGCCAGATTAGGTAACTGTTGCCGGATGTAATTTTCAGCCAGTTCTAAAGTAACTTAATAATAATGTTGTAAATGTGCGAAATTTCTAATTTTAGTGTGTCACTGACAGCTGTCACAATTTGAAGTACAAGTTAAAAATAGTAGTGTCGCCAATCTTACCAAAGAATTTACTTAAAAACAGTCTACTCCCATTAGGAAAACTATTTGAAAGCATTGGCATTCCAATTTGTTACATATCGCGACGGGATTTTCTTTCACATCTTCCGGCCATCTCTTCGACATCGTAAAACAAGGCCGCTCCGATGTGGTGTGGAGATAACTGAATCAACTGAATGGCCCTATTCGTCTTTTTAAACAGGCAACGAACGGTCGGGTCGTTTTGCTAGTAACGATTTTCGTCGGATACCAGAGCCCCTAAAGACTGTCTAAAGTATCGCAGCTTTACCAATGACTGACCAGCTGTTACCCCCCATAGTTTATTTTGCACATGTATAACAACATGTTTGTTTGGGGGCATTTTTCATTCTATGTAACGATGATAGAGAGAAAAAAAAAATCAGTACGGAGTAAAGGCAACTTTGCTACTACCCATTATTGGGGTAATTTTATATTGGTGGCCAGCACTTGCCACAAGAAACTGACAAATTGGCGGTCGCTTATAAACTAGGAGCAGGGATGCCTTCGAGAATATACTGGTATAGGTATAATTCTTGTTTATAGATTCTTACAATTACGTAACGGTATTGAGCTACAACGGAATGATTGATAGATGGCGCACGATGTAAATGGGATTTTACAGTGTCACATGACAATGACGTTAAATAACGTTGTTGCAAATGGAAGTGGCGCTGTCAAATAGATTTAAACGTACTTAAAATTACTAAATTAAAAATTAATTAGGAGGAATTAAACTACTTACATAAGTTTGAAAATTGCATCCCAAAGTTAGCGTCATTAGTCCCCATGACGTATCAGGTGTTAACAAATACCGTGTAACAATTACAGAATGGGGGCTAAAGGTTTCTACACTGTAAAAAAATTACAGTAATTTGCCATTGGTAAATCAGGAATTATTACATGTTGTAACGTTGTGAATTTACCACAATAAATCATGTAAATTTTGTTTTACATATTTTTTTCTATTAGATTTTACATGGAAAAAGAAATTTCGGTAAAATTTATTAGCTTTTTTCATGTAGTTTAAGATGTAACAAAAAATTCAAAAGGAAAAATACAGGAAAAAAACATGTACAATTTTGTGTTTACTATCAAAATTTACTTTAAAATGTTAAAATTGACATTTTTTTGGGGTATTTAGTGCACTTTAAAAGTAATTTACTATGTGAACTATTAATTTTGCTGTAAAAATATTGAGGATCTTTATATTTATTTGTTTTTACTTGAATTTTCGGGTAAAACTATAGATATCATGGAAAATACGAATTCATTACGCCCAATGTGTTGGTTATTGGATTATTTATCTGTGCGCGTAGGTATTCTATTCGTTTGTCGAATTATTATTGGCTCATTGATATCATGTACGTCACAACAATCGTAGGTTTCGCGTAAGCGTTTCATCTTGATCCCGGTTGAGCGGATTCAGTATGACCTATTAGGGTATTAAAAGAATTAGGTAAGTTGCTTGCTCTCTATTAAAATACATATGAAAATTACTTCAGTTTCGGTAAATATAGATTTCATATAATATTACATACGAATTTTACAGTACAATCTTTGAAAAACACATCTGCATTGTGAAATTTACTAGATGGTAGAAATTTTTACCTTATGAAGCAAATTTACCTATAAAATGTAGGCAACTTTTTTACCAACCGTTTTACATGTAATTTTACTGCAACTTTTTACAGTGCAGAAACGAGCACCAGAAGAACTCCAACAAGTATTGTTAGTACAAAACTGTCTGGATATTCTAAGAGAGAAAATTTATTAGCATCTATATCACATTCAACCAGTTCAAGATTTAATACGTAATGACTATCTGCTCTGTATGTAGTATGGTCAATGGTTGTTAAGAAAAATTGCAAACAATCTCAATTTTGCTGCCACTGTATTGTTTACAGACGAAGCCAACTTCTGAAGACATGCACACAATAATGTGGGGCTGAGGAAAATCCACATGCATCCACAGTTGCACCAAAATTCTAACAGACTTTTTCGGTCACGTTTGGGATTTGGTATTATCGACAATTATTTAACTATGACCTATCCTCAACTGAGATGGTGATTACGTATCTTAACTTTCTGGAAAATAAACCTCCTGTCTTTTGAAAGATGTACCTCTCCTAATAGAAGAACGTATGTGGTTGATACATGATGCACTCCACATTTTCAGTTATACGTATGGGAGTTTTACAAATAAAATTTATTTAAAATTGATGGACGAGGAATTCCACCCGATGCCCCCAAGGTCACGCTGATCATAATCCTCTGGATTTTTGCGTGTGGCGATATTTAAAATCACTTATTTATAAAATTCTGATCTTAAATTTAGAAGATCTTTAAAATCACATCATAGAATGCTGTAATGCTATTCCCAACACTCTTGGCTTTTTCGAACTGATTCAGCAATCCACTAGACATCGATTGGATGTTTGTATTTTAGCAGGAGGTGCACATTTTGAATGTCTGCTCTAAAGTGTAGGTACAACTTTTATGTTTTTATTTGTCACAAAGTTATTGCTCCTATTAAAATAATAAAAACATGATCACTTGCATCTCATTAACGACAAAATTTATACAATCTGTTTGTGGGAATTTGTCTTAAAATTGACTGATGAACAGCCACACATATTTTAGGATGACTTTCGGAATCACCCTGTATAAGGTAAGATGGGTTAAAACTCTTACAGCAAAAAACACTTTGGCGATATTAGGCGGATTACCTGCAAATTTTCGAAAAAATACTTTACGAAATGTTTGTTCCTGAGTTGCAGCATGCCAACGAACGCTTTTATCATCAAATTGCCTTTTTTTTAATGAAGCAATTTTTTACTTTTTATAAAGGACAGATCAATTTCTAAATCATCCCCATACATAAAACACATTACAATAGTTTATATATAACATTAGTAATGTCATTCACAAAAGCAAGAAACAACATAGGCCCCAAAACAGATCCGTGAGTACTCCAGATGTGGATTCGTCATTCTACAAATTCTTGCAGATTAAACTATAAGATATCAACATAATTTTGCGATTCTCCAAATAAGATTGAAACGAGATAACAAAAATAAAAATATTCATATGATATTAAAGTAATGAAGTTAAAAGAAAACGCAATAAATTTCTAAATAAATAAATAAAACATACTTTACTATAAAAGGAGAGCTAACAACTACAACTGTCTATTACATGTGGAAAAAGAAATGTGCTATTATATCATTTCATGTATGCGTTGCAGTCTATTTTTGGCCTATTCTTGTAAGTTAAAAAACATATATAGGAATTTTGAAATTTAATCGTGTAGTTTTGGCTTTCTAATATTTATGATTTGACCTGAAACTATTACTAAAACTGACATTATACCAATACTTTGTTGTTAAATTTTACAACGATTAACATTGCAGTCGAAACACACAAAATACTTTTTTTTAAATAATAATATAAATAACAATATTGCAAGGAAATTTTAAAAGAAAATTAAGCCTTGACAGTGGCGATCATTGATTTTAACAATGGAAACAGTTACCGTATAAAGAAAGTAAGTAATTTATTTATATATATTCATAGAATCAGTATCATAATATGAAGCGTCTATTAACCTTATGTAAAAATCTCAAAATTAATACTGAAAAATAATTTAAAGCAGCCGTATAAAGAAACATGATGTACCTAACATCCCAAAACAAAGAGGATCACAAGATTCATTCAATACAACTAAAATAGTTTGAATTGTTTCTTCCATTGGACATGGATTAAGTGAAACTGAAGAAATGGATCAAGTTGCCTAAATTTGATCCACGTATAAAAATATGGTGAAGAATACTTTATAATTTCTGGAGGTGTGATACGAAATAAATAAATTCGAAAAATATTAGTTTACAATCAAATATACGCGATACGAAAATCGTCCGTGAGAATGAACTTTTATCAATGGGATACCAAACATGCACACAGGTTTACATAGATATTTATACACACAAAAATATGAATACGCTACCTAAAATTGAACACACCCTTTTTTTTATTCATACGCATAAGTTTCTTCAACTATCTACCACGTTGAATAAACCGGTAATTGCAGAATTAATATTGAAGCGGCCAAGTTGCCACCACGAGCTCAGCCGCTCAACAGCGTGGAACTACCTAAACTTAGTTTATACCAGAACTTTTGATCCCATCATGGACACAATAAAAACTGGATGAGCGCTGAAAACGCCAAACTAGTAATTCCGAAATGAAGGTGGCGCCGCAAAGAGATTGCTTGTCGTCCGGGCATTTCGTCTTCGCTTTTTGTTTGTTTACAAGTCCTGGTCGGTGTCAGCACTTATTTTTATCGCAGCGTGATGGTAGCTAGTAGCGGATAGGTATACTGATGTGATGAGATAGTTAAGTTTAGTAAGGTTATGAGACGTGTGTCGTAAAGATGGCAGGGCGAGGGTCGATATTTGCTTGAAGGCAAACGAGATGTAGGTACCTACATTTTACAGTGTTTGAATATAGCAGTAGATTACTTTTCCTTTGCTTTGCATGCAGTCTAGTATATTATCAGTTAAGCTACAATATCTCTAGCGACAAAATATGGAGAATGTTAAAATGGAATTTCATCATAAATGCGTCGAAATCATAAGGGGAAATTCAACTGGCCACCAGTGTAGATTTAAACTGCTGTAGGTAGCAAATATCTTTTCATAAATTTCATTATTAGCATTATCAATTAGCAATATGATAATCCAGTTTATATGTTTATATACAGTATGTTAAAAAAAGGTTGTCGGATATTTTACCCAATTATAGTACTGGTGATAATAAACAACAAGTTTCTTAGCCACACTGGGTCCGCAATTCAACTGTTTTTGACATATAGTCGATTGCATATTTTAAAATAAAAAAAAACATTTTTCGGTTTTGAGAAATAGTTCCCTTTGTCAAAACAACTGATTGTGACTTAAAATTAGTTCTGTCAGACATCTGTCATCAGATTATTTATCATTTGCGTCTATTTTTTTTGTTTTTCAATTATGCATAAGTACACAAATGCAGAAATGGCCGATATGCATTTTATGTACGGTCGTGCGAATGGTAATGCCACTGAAAGCACGGCGTATGTGTGCGGAAGAATTTCCAAATCGGTTGTTACCGAGTGATAAGATTTTCTTCAAGACTTCATATCCGGCTGTCCGAAACTGGTTTCATTTAAATTAATGGTGGTTCTCTGGTAGACCTAGATCAGGTTTCTTCTCCCGCAGTAGAATTAGATATTTTGAGACGGGTAGAAGACAACCCAAATATTAGCACCGAAGACTTGCCGCAGAACTGAACGTCAGTCATCCTCTCATTTGGAGAATCTGCGGGAACAGCAGCTCTATCCCTACCACATTCAACGCATGCAAGTTCTTGCTCCTCTCGATTATGATGCACGTAGGGTTTTTGCCAGTGGGTTTACGAAAGCTGGCAGAAACTCCTAATTTTGCGACTCAGATTTTATTTAGTGACGAGACTGGTTTACAAGAGACGGAATATTCATTTTTCATAACAATCACGTCTGGGCAGATGAAATCCCATGCTTGTTTGTTGAACTGCATCACCAAAACCGTTTTTCGCTAAATGTTTGGCTTGCTATTTTTGGAGGATGTTTATTTGGTCCAGTATTTCTCCCTAATCGTTTACGGGCAAGTATACTTGGATTTTTTAAGAAATGAATTACCCGTTTTGTTGGAAGACGTGCCACTTTTTAACAGATAAATATGTGGTTTATGCACGATGGAGTTCCTGCGCATTTTTCCATCGTAGTTAGAAATTTCTTAAATCAAGATTACAACGAGAGGATGGATAGGACGGATGGGATCAACTGCATGGCTCCTAGGTCCCTGACCTGACCACTCTAGACTTCTATGTTTGGGGGCATCTAAAACAATTAGTGTCGCATGATCTGTAACAAATTTGGAAGAACTCAGGCAACGAATCGTAAATTGTTGCGAGAAATTCGGAGGACTCCAGGAATTTTCGAAAGATTGCGTCGATTTTTCATAAGAAGGTGTGAAGCGTGCTTAGAAATGAACGGTGGACATTGTAGAACAATTTTTTTAGTTTTACTTTAAATAACATTTGTTTAATTTACATTGCGATCAGAATTTCTTTTGAAAATTTTTATCCTACTAAAACCATATGCAATCGACTATATGTCAAAAACAGTTGAATTGCGGACACATGTTGACTAAGACTTTTTTGTTTATTTCCACCAGTACTACAATTGGGTAAAATGTCCGACAACCTTTTTTTAACACACCTGTATAATGCGGACTTACTTTATTGTATCAAAAACTTCTTTAATCACTTTAATGTATACCGATTTTTAAAGCAATAATTTATGTTTATTATATTCATAATCAAGTGAATAATAAATTCATTATATCAACAATTTTCATTATTGTATATAGATGAACCTATATATTCTATAATTAATCACACATACTTGATTGATAAAAAGTGTTCGTTAACGAAGGTTTGATAAAATAATTATTGAATTAATGTACTTTTTTTATTATACAGGGTGATTCTCAATGTATGCGACAAACTTCAAGAGCTGATTCCTGAGGTTATTTTGATCATAAAAGTTCATATGAGTATATGTCCAAAACGTTATTGAATGTTTAATAATAAATTATGAACTATGACTAACACGATATAATATCACATTTGGTTCTTTAAAAACTATTGTGTTGAGAGGGAATTGTTTATTTGTCATTCCAATATTTGACAATAGTTGTCAGAGTATTCATTTAGTTTCTGTTTTCTAAAATGAATTACACGAATGCTGTGATGTGTGATATGCATTTCGTTTACGGTCTTGCCAATGGAAATTCGCGTGCTGCTAGACGTCTTTATGAAGAACGATACCCGAACCGTATCATCCCGAATTCATTCAATATTTGCCCGCCTTCACCAACGTCTTAGTGAAACGGGAAATTTAAAAAAAACGGACGACTGATAACGGGCACCCATCTACAGTGAGAACTCCACAAGTTGTTGAAATGGTACTAAATGAAATTGAGGAACATCCTACTACAAGCACCAGAAAAATTGCGTTTGCTTTAAATATTAGTCAGGGCACAGTTTGGGGAATATTGAAAGATAAACTATTGCGTCCATATCACATTCAACGGGTGCAGGTACTTTTGCCGGCAGATTTTCCGCAAAAAAGTTTTGTCAATGGATGCAACACAAAATCGCACAAGATCCTGACTATTTGACTCAAATATTCTTCACCGACGGGGCTACTTTCTCTAGAAACGCGATTATTATTTTTCATAATAATCACATATGGGCCGAAGAAAATCCGCACGAACTAGTGAATGCCCGTCATCAACATCAATTCTCTGTCAATGTGTGGGCCGGAATTGTTGGAGATCACTTGATAGGTCCACATTTTTTACCGATGCGGTTAAATGGCGAGGTATACCGCGATTTTCTTGAAGAGGAGCTACCCCTACTGTTGGAAGAAGTTCCGTTGCAATTAAGGTTACAAATGTATTTTATGCATGACGGTGCTCCAACGCATTTTAGTTTAGTTGCTCGCGAATTTTGGACAATATGTATCCAGATCGGTGGATAGGATGGGGAGGTCCACAACCGTGGCCTCCTCGGTCTCCAGACTTAAATCCTTTGGACTTTTTTCTCTGGGGTCACCTTAAATCATTAGTTTATACGACTCTCATTGAAAATGTCGATGAACTGAGAAATCGTATTATCGCAGCTTCTCAAACAATTCGAAATACCCCTGATATTTTAGAACGGACTCGCCAGTCAATACGACGGAGGATAGAAGCTTGTATTGCAGTTGGGGGCGGTCATTTTCAACAGTTAGTATAAGTTAATTTTGTATTACTAATTATTTTGTTAATTTACAATAAAAAACATTAATTATGTTAACCTACTATTAAACATTGTACAACTTTAGAACTAAGCGATTTTGGATATATGTTCTTATGAAGTTTTATGATCAAAATAACGCCAGGAATCAGCGCTTAAAGTTTGTCGCGTATATTGAGAATCACCCTGTATTTGTGTATATTTTTCGTTCAGTGTAGAATTGCCTTAACCAAACAAAAAAGAATTCTGTTCATTCTTCTTTAGCGGTGCTATTTATCATAGGGTACATGTGCCCAAGTTTAGCTACTTTCAATCTTCAACCTCTTAGTTATATAATATTCAACAACAAGAATTTATTACATATTTAACAAAAAAAACTAAAATTTGCTAGTAATCAGCCATTTTCTCCAGCAAATAACTGGAAAAATCACTATTATAATATCAAAAGTATAATTGTTATTACTATGTGATAAAGTCCGTTGGTACTAGCAATTTTTGGTTACATTCGGGTTCATTTTCGACAAAAAATAATGTAATAAAATATGTGTACATACCTTTGGATGTGCTCTTCGCGGAAATGCTACTTTGGGGTCAATCTGAAAATAAAATAGATTAAATTAGTCCTCAAAAGAATCTATTGAAAACACGCCAGCTGTTAAGCAAAACAAAAAAAAACTTATCTGCCTTATTTTAATATTAATGTATGATAATTAAAGTATTTGAGAGTTTGAGATTTCATGGCTATCATTTTAAATTTCATTATTTGCGAGTTAAATACCAAAAACTTTTAGGTAAATAAGTACTTAAATAGAAATTTATTTTTATATGTCAATACAAAGCTGAAAGTGGAACACTTAATGAAGCAAGAAGAGAAGAGAAAAAAAAACAACAGAAAATACCAATACAATCTACACGTAAGTTATAAACATCAGATTAAAGTGACCAATCAAAAAAATTCAGCTAAAGATTAAAAACGTTGTGATTGTAGTCATGTTTTAACAGTTTTTTTTTTCAATTCTCTTAACGGTAAAATTTTCCAATGATTAGGCAAGTGGTTATACAGGGTATTCCACGTAACTGGTTCATTAAAAGTTTACGATGTTCTATTATTTACTTATATTTGCGATTTTGGCACCAGTATCTGTTCGATTGGAGCTATAAATGCAAAATACCTTAACCAAAATATCACTTCCGGTTGACCGGAAATGGACGTCAACTTTCTTATTTTAAATAGAATGATATAATTTTTTATTCATTTTTGGATTCCACAACTATAAATACGTCAGTTTTCATTAGCTATTCCTATAGCTACATGTTGCCGTTTTTGAGTTATTTAACTTTTACTTTTTTTTTAGTCATAATCATTGCATCATTGAGAAATTAATATCACGGTTAATACTGCATGTAGAGACTCCAAATTTGCTATGTTATGAATGTAGATATTACTCTAAGAAACGGTAAGCACACTTTACATTCTAACATACAGGGTGTTCAAAACTGAGGAACAAAGTGACATATTTTCAAATGCAGAAAACTCATTTTTTTTTTAAATAGAACACCCTGTGTTTTAATTCGGTGTTAGGAAGTAAATATCATCCCCTATAAATACTTTATATGAGCATTCCCTATACCTATTTTTAATAGATTTTGAGATATGAGTGACTTTTTGTTAAACAGACTAAGTAGCCCTATCTTTAAATGTTTGTAGTTGGCTCTGAAATGGATTCACGTCAAATTCATGTATTATTTTTGAATAACTATACAAGAATGTCTGTTCGAATAAGTCATTTCTATTAATATTGCGTTGTAGGAAAGTGTAATTACAATGATATACATAAACACTTTTGGTTAGTCAATGAATTTGACATTAATCCCATTCAGAGCCAGCTACAAACACGCAAAGATAGGGCTACTTAGTCTATTTAACAAAAAGTAGTTCATATCTCAAAATCTATTAAAGATAAGTATAGGGAATGCTCATATAAAGCGATAGGGGGTGATATTTACTTTCTAATTCCGAATTAAAATACAGGGTATTCTATTAAAAAAAATGAGTTTTCTGCATTTGAGAATATGTCACTTTGTTTCTCAGTTTTGAACACCCTGTATGTTAGAATGTAAAGTGTGCTTACCGCTTCTTAGAGTTATATCTGCATTTATAACATAGCAAATTTGGAGTCTCTACTTGCAGTATTAACCGAGATATTAATTTCTCAATGATGCAAATGATTATGACTAAAAAAGAAAAAAAATAACTCAAAAAACGGGCAACATGTAGCTATAAGAATAGCTAATGAAAACTGACGTATTTATAGTTGTAGAATCCAAAAATGAATAAAAAATTATATCATTCTATTTAAAATAAGAAAGTTGACATCCATTTCCGGTCAACCGGAAGTGATATTTTGGTTAAGGTATTTTACATTTATAGTTCCAATCGAACAGATACTGGTGCCAAAATCTCAATATAAGTAAAAATAGAACTCATAAACTTTTAATGAACCAGTTACGTGGAATACGCTGTATATTTTAATAACCTAACGGTATCCCCACTTTTAAGGGTTTTTTGAAATGTAAATTACTAAATACTGTTGAATGAAATTTATACTACAATCGATTATTTTATTAAGCTTTCTTGATTGAATTTCGTTTTTCACAGTTACAATGCGAACCTCATTGATAATTGCAACAATATTCCGTAATAAAACTATTTTCCGTGCAAAAATTATTTGCAATTTCAAAAGATGTAATTCATCAAAAACACTCTCACAAAAAAAAGAACGTTACTGGGTATTTAAATAGACTTCAGAATATTCTTCAAACCAACTCCAAACAAAGTATCTTTTATAACATCCTATCATCCATATTGTTTGCAGGTTTAAAAGGCATCCAAAATCAATAAATAGAAATTACACGCAAAATCTTAATCAGCATCTTCTATGCGAATGCAAAATAATGATATTGTATTAAAATAATAAAAAAAAAGCTCGAAGCCTTTTCGCATTAAAATCGTTGAAATGTTTTCTCTTCATTGACGTTAGCCTCAAGAAATAATGGTCTAGCGATTTAACACTAAAGTACACGGAACAGAAATGCTTAAATGTAATTTCCAATCGAAATCAGAAGAGCGCAGATTATCGCTAATTTCTTCGCGATTAAGTAATACCCGACATAGACGGAACAACCATTCAATCAATGGCAGAAATATTCTAGAAAATCCCGAACATTATTCGCGTATTCCATTCCTTCTCGAAGCTCGTACTCCGAGGCCTGCAGTTCTCAGTATAAATTGGACGAAATAATTGCTCTCGCAGTTTCCCGTGATTGTAGTATGCATTGCCCCAGCCAGGTTTTGTGGGGCGACGACGATACGATGCAAGCTGCTTTCCAGACGAACTGCGGATGGGTTGCAGACGAAATTTGAAATTTAATTTTTCCTCTGTTTGAATGGATATATTTCTAATTTTCGTTCGCGCTGTGAGTGGATTGGTTTCGTTTTAATTCGTCGAGATGGAGGTGTGCTTCGTTGGTTATTTATGAGAGAGTTCGATATCATACCTGTTGCCGTTTGGATTGCGATCGCTTCATTTGTTAGAGTTATTTAACCCTAAACCTACCAAGGTGTCTTCTTGAGCACAATTGATTGTGAAATTGCTACGTTGTAAGTTAACTGCCTACAGAGCTGGAGGATTTTTGTATTCTCAAAATAAACTATTAAACACAGAAAACAGAAAAATATTAAAAAAAATTTTTCAAAAATATTTTCCATTTACTAAAAAAATTAAACATAATTTACCGACACGTCCTACCAACAGGTGTGTTGAGGCAATACTGTTATGTATACTATAGAATGCATCGCTACGTTATTTAAAACTAGGTATGTGGTGAAATCCCCCGTAATAAGATATGGCTTTATATTTCGGGACTTTCCCCTGTATGTAAGAACTTCCAGTTGCATAATGAAGGGAATTCCCTAATGCCTTTGCTTAAACACTGCAGCTTACAAACTGCATGTGCTATCAGTGTATTTGTGACTTTCCTAACGAACGCATTGGCCGTTTTTAGGTGTCTATTGGTTAATTTTATTTCTTTTACTAGTGGAGAGTATAGTATAGACCAGTAAGCAAAATAAAGTTTTGATTGACCCCAGTAAAAATAGATTTGTTGTTTTATGCTTATTTGGTTTTGAAATTATATGCAGAAAGTATGACCGATTGGTTGACTGACACAACGCCCACTAACTGAAAAGAGTTTGCTCGATGCATTGTACGAAAGTGATGAGATTTGGGAAGAATGTAAATGATGGTGAAGATGAAGAAGAGCCAAATGACGAAACCTCTCTCTAGTGAAGCGGATTATCAAGAACTGGCAATGAAGAAAGCGATGAACAAGGAAGGAAGTGACGATAGTGATGCTAATGATGAACCGCCCGCCATTCGCAAAATTTTATTGAAAAGATGGAACCGAGTGAATGCCACGCCGATTGCCAAGGAAAAACACGTGCACACAACATAATTACAACAGCTTTGAACAAAATGAAACTTCCACCTGGAGTGCATGTTGATACTCTTGTGACGCATTCAATTTGTTTTTGATGATACGGTTATTGGTATTGTGGTTACTTCCACTAATAAGGAGCTGTTTCGTATTCTTGGCGATTTGTGCGAAACCAGTTGACGACGTTTGAAATCCGTACTTTCTTGGCCTTTGATTACTGCTGGAAGAAATAACAGCAATGGTGGACTATAATGAGCTATGGAATCCTTATATGGAAATCCTGTTTATCGAGCGTGTATGTCACGAAATAGATTCAGCTCAAATTACAAGATTTATTCGTTTTGACGATAAAGCGACCAGAACCCTCCAAAAGAAAGAGGACAAGTTGGCACCGAATTAGAGACCTGTCGGGACCGTGGTTAATACAAACTTGGCTGAAATAGTATCTTCCTGGCAGTAATCTAACATCGATGAACAACTGGTGCTTTTAGGGAGTTCGTGTATCTTTCCGACAAGTACCTGCCAAAGCAACGCAGATAAGTACGGTATAGAGAAAATTTGGTGGAAATAGCGATAGTGGAACTAGTTATCCGTTACGTGGTATACCGTACTTAGGAAAAAGAAGGTCTCAACAAGAGCAGAAAATTAGCGCAAAAGGTGGTTGAAGACCTTTGTGAACCTTTTCTGGAACTAAAAGAATATTACGTTCGACACTTCTTCAAGCAACGAGCTTTGCATCCGTTTGCTTACCAAAGGCTAACCTTGTGTAAGGAACGCCTCAGAAAAAACAAGCGCTGCGTACCACCAAAATTTTTTACCTCACAGGCGACGAATATTGAAAGGCAACTTGTTTGGTTTTCAGAAGACAATGACTTTGGTATCTTATGTACCTAAGAAAAATCGCTGTGTCATATTATTATCTACAATGCACAACGACTCCACCATTGATGAGGAAATAAAAAATAATCTGAAATCAATAAGTACTACAATTCACGAAAGGAGGGGTGGATACACTTGATCAGATGGTACATTACATATTCCAGTTGAAACGCAAAACTAATAGGTGGCCTTTGGTCTATTTTTCAATGTAATTGATGTGTGTGGGAGTAAGCTTCATTTGTCATTTGGAGAAATATCCATCTGACTGGCATATTTCCAAAAAACGAAGACCTCGCAAAATTTTCTTACGAGAAATTCAACAGAATTAGTACTGGGCAAAATTAGACGTCGTAGTTTGAGTGGCTTGCATAAAAGTCATACTTCATGATACAAACTACGGTTGAATCAAGTACCAAACCACAGGGAGTCTTCGGCTCGAGAAGTAAGAAACGAAAACGGTGCTATATTTGCCATCAAAGAAAGCAGAATGTACAACACGTTATGTGATAAGTGTAAGCAAACGGTTTTGTGGTAAACATTCAGAGAAATACTCACGTGCACAAAATTGCAAACTACATAAAAATTTCAAATATTTTACTAATCTCGTACTATTTTTAAATTAATCTTCTGACACACAATATTCTTTCTATATGTTTTAATCTTACTGTATATACCTCTAATAAAATAAATAATGCATATATTTGCTATTATTTACATCAACAATGTGTAAAATAGATGTGTGCCTGTGAGGCACACCTTGGTAGGACACGTCACGATAATACGTTGGTAGGACTAGGTTAAAGATTTTTATTTCATTATTCAGATTAGACCGTGCCAACGCCATCTAGCAGTGAGGCTTCGTCACAACGCAGCTTACCCAGACTATCAAAATTTAAATGTTCATTTTCGTTATTTACTTCCAAAATTAATTAGTAAAATTCCCTTGTCAGTTAAATTTGGCTTTTTCATTCATTCAGTAATTAATTCAAGTTTCATTCATTAAAACCTTTTCTTTTGTGTGAGTTACTCCGCATTTTTGAGTTTGTCAGTGGCTTTTGATTCACGTTGTATCTTCCGACTTCCGCCCTCTTGCTTAATACCGAGAGACGCACAGGCGACACACCATCTTAGACGCGCTGTTCAAGTTGCTCCGTGCAATTAAATTTAATATTACCAACGTTGTGGGATTTTGTCGCGCGAGAAGACTTCTAGTATCGAGTGCATTTTTATTCGTTTTTGCCTGGGACTGGCCAGGAGATTTGTGCCGCTTGCATGATATTCCTTTGAAAGGGTTTTGAACACAGACAGCGTCCAGCCGGCATTTCATTTTGTTAATGGCGTCATCTTAGGTCACTGGTAAGCGGACTTTTGTTTTTAATTTTATCAGTTTAGTAATCCGATCCTATCTTAGGATCTACTATCTACCACAACTACTAGTGTTATTTTGGCGTTGAGTGAAACCAAGAGGGTGAACGAAGTACTCAATTTAGGAGACCAATCGGAATCGTTGAATCGAAAGGGGACCGACACCTTGAACATCAGCGTACCGCGCTCAAACCACTCTTCTGGACGCAATACATCGCCACTCCAAGTTTTTTATTTGTGTTATCAAATATATAGTGTCATCCAAAATTTTGTGTGTTGAACTAAATTATTTCGATCCAAGACCTTTACGCTTGAGAGCGAGCGAACCCCGTAACACTACAGAACATTGAGTGGATGAATGAAGTTTTAGTATGCTTTTTAGGAATTGAAGTGCACTACCTATTTTTGGGAAATGATGTAAATAGCAAAAAATCTCATAATGTAGGTGCGTATAAAAAAAGGATAACTGAAAGACAATTCTGTTATGAAATTAATTGGGTTAAATACCCCAGAACCCCAGATCTTGAAACTCCTCATTTCCTCATCACTTGTTTCGTATTCATCTGGCTCATATTCACTGCCACTGCCAATGAAGTGTTCTTCGTCGGAATCTATTCATCTCTATCTTCATATTCAGCTCTTGTCTTTCCTCAAATCCCTGAATCATCATCCTCACGTTTTCTTTCTTTCTAAGTCTGTTATTTTACCAGTATAACCAATGACATCTAACACGTACCTCATTTCGCAGTCGTACAGAAAGAAAAAGTTTGATGCCGAAACGGTGGCGTTTAGATTTGCTGTATTGTTTAAATTGTAAGTGTCCTTTGAATTGGACTAAACTATTGTCAATCACACGGTTTGCGAATGGGAAAAAACATTTGGCAAACAAGGTTGTCATTTTACCTGTCACAGTCATTCATTCATTCATTCAAATTAGGGTGGGCACTTGATGTCCGGGCACTTGACCTAGGTGCTCATTGTACCATCCCTATTGATTCTCTTATTTCCACTCGAGCAGCTTGGTGTTCTCTATAAAGCCCAGTATCTTGCCCAGTGGAAGCTTGAGGACCTTCGAGGGCTTCAATAGATCTCCCGAAATATTTCTGCCTGAGTACCTTCAGTTCCTCACATGTGCAGATTACATATAAACTCGTTTCTTCCTGTAGTTCGATCTTCTACAACCACGGTTCCGCTTACACGGCCTGTGTTGTATAGATGCTTTTTCAGCGGATAAGTGTCCAGTACCATCCCAGTAATGGTTTTAACGTATCGTTCTTCACTGCACGCCTGGAGTAGGGGTTATTCAGAGAAATACCATCCGCACCCCTATCAGCGTTTTGGTATGGAAGTTGACCGTTCAGTCGACCTCCATTTTTTTGTACTTTCTTTATCTAACCAGGTCCAGATCTTCCTTCTTGCGGAATCCTTAGTAATCCCACATACGGGCTCTGGACCTATGAAGTGTCTCTTAAAGCCCTCCTTGGCTAGTTCATCGGCTATTACGTCCCTTTATATCCTCATCTCCCGGCACCCAAATCAGAGACACCGTGTTGTCTCGTGCCAGTGCATTGAGGGATTGTTTGCAGTCCCTAACTAGTTTTGACCTAGTTACAGGGTTCGAGACTGCCTTAATGACAGCCTGGCTGTCAGTCATTATATTAATTTTCCTCCTCATGTAGCCCCCTTTTGCAATCATTTCTGCACAGGCTGCAAGGACGAATACCTCTGTCTGGAAGACCGTTGTATGTTTCCCCAGGCTTGTGGATATCCTTTGATTTACCTACCTCGTACTTCATGAAACGAATCACCTTGTTTCTGTCCAGCATTGCGTGAAAAATGCAGTAAGCTAAGTATTACCAGAAAACGATCTCTAATAGGCATTAGCTACGAAAATATTGGCGTGTGAAGAAGTGCATCAGTAGACCAATGTTTTTTCACGTGTTTTTTTTCCGTTACGTGCTGTTAGTAACACAAGCTAAAAATACAAATAATTCGTTTTCATCTATTTCTTTCCATTTTTGTTTTGTATTCTCTTTATTTTCTGAAGCAAATCAATTAGCTTCACTTACAATAAACCCCATGACATCTGAATTTACGAACAGAAGAAAGTAACTAAGTACATTTGATTTGTCATGTATTGATTCTATATCTGCTCTAGAAATTGTAATATTGAATGCATGTATTGTAGGCTCGAATGCATATGTTGTAGGCTTCCAATTTATTAATAGAGCTTTTTTCAGTGCATTGTGTTCTTGAGTTTCAGATTCATCAGAATCATCAACTGTGACATCATTTTGCTCAAGTTCCATTTCAGCTCTCATTTCCACCATACACAAATTCATCAGCTTCCTTATCACTTGTTTTGTATTCATTCCTATCTGGCTCATATTGACTGCCACTGTCAATGAGGAGTTCTTCGTCGGAATCTAAGCACGCTAAAATATCTTCATATTCAGCTCTTGTCATTTCACAAAGCCCTGAATAATCATCCCCTATAACCGACTACACACCGAAGCTCTTGTAGAAGCTCCCACACTAGCCATTGCGTATACACCTTTTACCTGTATCGTAGTTCACACAATGCTAAAAAGATGTCACAACACGAAAATAGATGTACCTCACTTCTGTCTTAAGTACCGCATTTTTCCCGACATTGGGCAGATGGCCACAACATGACGCGACTCATATATGCACCTGTGGTCCTACTAAATAAGTTAAATTTAATACCGTCATGTATATACGGCAATTGTCTACTTAAGATGCTACAATCCTGAAGGTATTGCTGTAGTTTAGTTTACCCGCGTTACCGCTGTGTGTATTTTAAGTTGCCTAGTTTTTGTCGGTGATTTGTGCATTTGCGTTGTTCGTATTGTTATACGGCTGCGTTGTAGAATTTTGTCAGGCAGTTCCTTGGTTGACTTTTACGTGAGTAGTTGTATTTTTAAATCTTTGCTGCCATTTTGCTAATTCATTTGACATAGAGATTGGATTTTTCTGAATAATTCGTCCATCAAGGAATTCGCATTATAATAATTGTTATTATATTGATGTGTGCACATTATAGATATAAGATCATTTATTATTTTTGTTCGGGAACATATATTTTCAGTTGTAATTTTCTCATTATAAGTTTAAAGAGTTAATTTTTCTATTTTGCTGTTTCGTTTTTAGTTATCAATCACCTCGATTCTTGCATTTAGTTTTCATTTTTGTTTAATTTCTTGTGTTTGTCCACGATTTTATTTTATTTTGTTGAAACCACGTGGAATGAATTGGTATAATTAGGATTATCTTCCTGAACAAACTAATCTTTTGCTTTGTATAGGAAATAGCATTGTCCTATTGTAATTTAGAATCAAGTGCAGTTTTTAAATTTAGGCCAGAACCCTCAGTTCACGGTTTTTTTTCTGCACAAATTGTAATTAACCCTTTTTATAAAATAAATTTTGATTGTTAATTATCTTCGTTGAGTTAAAAATTCTGTTCTTTTATTTTTAATTTAATCTTTTCAATCTTTGGGGTATTATTTAAGGAAGTCAGATTTCTTTCACTCACAATTTACTTTTCGTGGTTAGATTCAAGTTTTAATTCGCGAGGGTAACTCTGAGGTTAATTGTTCTTTTGCGCCCTTTAACATTTTTATCCGTTGAGCTAGCTAATTTAATTTTCTTTTTCCTCGTTAAATTCGTTTTGCATTTTCAAATTGAGTCAGTACACAGCAGTATATATGCTTTGAGTAATATGTACGGCTGTGGTACAGAAAGGATTAATGTTAACAATAAGACTACTAAGGAAATAAGGAAGCGACATTGTCAACTAAGATTTTTAATGAAGCATCTAAAAGTATTGCAAATTTTGAAACTTTTACGAGTTATTTCAAAAATTACGCATGACTCTGACGGCTGCGCCAGCCAGCGGTCACTTTTGCAACACTCAGTATGGCTTAATCTGCCAAAGATGTTGTTTTTTAACACTGTCTATTTCGAATCAATAAAAAAATATCATGGTTTTCCTGTTTTTGCGCAGCATAATCGGCATTTAATATTTATAAACGTAAACCCACATTATACCGAGTAAGAAAGAAAAAATAATAAAATTTCATTTCGTCCAGGTCAGAATCAACACCGCACCAGAACGCACCTGAGGGCTCCAACTCATCATCACTTTTATCATCCCCAAAGCGGATTTATCCCGCGGCCGGTGTGCTTATTTACCGTTCGCGCAAAGGGTCTTATCCCCCCCCTCCCCTCCCCCCGCATAGAGGTATAGAGAGTGCGTCCTCCCACGAAATTGTATTTTTATTACGTCTGGTTCTGTTCGCGTTAATAATTTAACATGCCCTTAAAATATAAATCCGGCGGCCCTGATATTTTTATCTTTCTTTACTGTTATTACTTACGACGGCATAAAACCGGCACCTTGGCGTTTCCAGGACGCACGTGGGAAGGTGTCCAGATTATGGACACTACGTCTCATGTAATTTCTCCTCAGCTGATGATCAAATATTTATGCCGGACGCAAGAAGGAAAGAGGTCTGCGGTGGTAGTAAGAAGTAGTAGTTATTCCCGTAAGCAATTTTGGTGTGTAGCTAAGGTTATGTTTTTCTTTTTTTTTGTGAGAGATGAAGTGGCACATAATAAAAATTTAATCAAAAAATATTTTTTCTTGAACCCATACAGAGAAAAAATTAAATAAAAGTATTGCCTTTTATTTCTGGACCTTCAAATATTACTAAGAAAACTAGTAATACTGTACACACACACATTCTATAGTCGCTGCAATAATATCTCAGTATATAACAGAACAGATTTTGATCTTGGGGTTGGGAGTACCTACCAAGCGCGTCCCCGAGGTGGTGGATAGGGGAAAGGTTATCTTGTCAGGGTTCGCTCAAGACGAGATGGTTAGTGGCGGCTATAAGTTCGTCCTCTCTGCTTAAAATCGGAACAGGGTGGATGAAGGCCGTTGCCGTGAACAACTTCCCCCTCGCCTGAGCTATCGTGTCGTGGCTAAAGGCTTACACAGTGTTCTACAACGATGCCAGTTGTTGCTTTCGGCAACTGTTAAACCAGGTCCCGAAAGGGATGGGGGGTCTTGGCTTAACTGCACGGATCGAGAAGAGACAACCTCAACAAAAACCTAAATCCTAAGGTGGCGAACTAGGCTGATGGATACGTTGCTTGGATAGAAGACCAGTCTACTAGTCCAACCATGGGGATCTGGCGACCCCATTGTATGCGGGGCTCTGTGGAGGTGAACCTTTTCTTTCCTAGCTACTCGTGGGATCAATCATTGAGGAAGGAAATATAGCTAGTGAACAGGAACTGGTTCCGGACCTCCATAAGAAGCTTTCCACTTTCAAAGTGAGAATACCTCACTAGGAAGAAACAAAAGGATGAGCAAAACGAGCAGATTGGGGAGCAGGATGAAGCACCCATCCATCTCCTCTCAAATTTCGCAGCACTGTGCAACCCAAGGGCGTTGCACCTGGGAGCATGTGCAATCGAAGAGGAAGACTTACCTAACCTGGGGTCTTCTGATATCCTACACTTTCTGAAAGGAATAGGATTGGAAGGCCAGCTGTAAAACAGCAAGAATAGGGGACATAATAGATCTTTTAGGTCGCAGTGTAACATCATCCTCATATACACTCATACATACATAGCATTTTGATTCACACTGCTAATGTCAGGTTGGGTGACGAGCTTTCGGAGGAAATAAAGCTAAACACGGCGTGAGCCACGCATGCGTATTGCCTTCGTTGAAACCATCATTTAGAAAGCATTAGCAGAAACAGTAATCGGAATAAAAATTAACGGAAAAATCATTAGCAACAGTAGATATGCGGACCAAATCATTATTATCGCAGAATCACTGGAAGATCTTCAAAGACTAGTGGATCAGGTGGTAGAAAGTAGTGAAGAAAGTGGCTTCACATTGAATGTTAAAAAGACAAAAAAATTCCCGAAAGGTTTTGCAAATTCACACTAGTCAACAAATTTAATACGTCCTCTCACAGTACTATTTAGTTTATTTATAGTGTTTAAAGTATGACTGCCCTGTACAAATTATTTTTGAATTTGAATATAATTAATAAATTTAAAACTTTTTTTTTTGACAAACGCCGTTTGGGTGGACAAAAATGGAATGTGGAAATATTTAGAGGATATGTAATATGAGGCATATGCGCTTAAAATCACTCAGAAAAGTTATATCATAAGAAAAATTAAACAAAACTGAAAATATTATAAATAATTTTGGAAAAGGAAAAAATAAAATTCCAAAATGTGAAATATTTGCATTATTTAAAACTAAAAAACTGGCATACCCCAAAGGCTTATTGCCTTGAAAAACAATCATTTTGAAATACTTTAGAACAATATATGAACATTTTTGAAATACATTTTCCAAGATGGAGAACTCCAAAAAATGACCTTTATTTAAGCAATCTATAAATTGCTAGAATACATCTTGCCTTAAAAAAACTAATTGCTGCACATTCACAAAAGGAATTTAAAGTTAATTCATTCAAATATTTGAATGATTGTCATGGAAGTCCTGCAACCCTCACCAGACCATTTGAATTGCAGTACCCCTATGACAATCATTCCCTACGCTACAATGAAGGAACTATATAATAATCACAAAAACCAATAGTGGGCGACTGTCCATGACATGCCTAATGTTACCTACATTGGGCATGTCAATGTAGGTAACATTGGGCATGTCATGGACAGTCGCCCACTATTGGTATTTGTGATTATCATATAGTTCCTTCATTGTAGCGTATATTTACCGTTTGAGGATACACCACACTTAAAAATAGTCCCCTCAATCTTACTAGACAAGCTATTTCTCATGCGGACCAGCTCTATTTCGATTAAACTTGTTTTTTTGGCAATGTGATAGTGTTGCATCAAAAATGAAACGATAACATTTGGAAGAAATTTTATTAACATGTAATACGATAAAAATAATAATAATGCATTTGGCGACCCCGTAGTTGAGTACACTCCTGTACACGTCTAGACATCGACAAAATGAGATGGTCTATACCTGCTTGGGACACCTAGTACCAACCAGCTTAAATTTTGTTAATTCACTGTGCAGAGTCTATGGAGGATGTTGAAAAATGAGCAGCCTCTTCCCCATGATATCCCACACATGCTCAATGGGATTTAAATCCGGTGAACGGAGTGGTCACCGCAAAACATTAACCATACCAACCCATACAAAGACCAATATGGAATTATTTTTTTTCGCAAAACCATTTACCATAGCTTGCTTTAAATACAATCATTCTGGTGCCAAAAAAAAGGTCAAGTTGACCAAATTATTCCTTCGAGATGCAACACTTCTCATTAATGCATGTTTCTTGATTTGTCAAAAGCATTCGACACGGTAGATTATAGAATTTTGCTATCAAAGATGTGGGCTTATGGAGTGCGTGGCGTTGCGTATGATTTATTCAAGTCATATCTTAACTAATCGTCAATCACACATACAAATTCAAGTTTGTGTTGATAATTTGAAAAAACAACATCTTTCTCCGGCTATAAACATTGTTTGTGGTGTCCCGCAGGGCTCTATACTTGGCCCTACTCTGTTTATTTTATATGTAAATGACTTGTGCTTATCCTTACCATCGTGTTCATTGTCACAGTATGCTGATGATACAATTTGCGTTGTTGCTGATTCGACTGTACATTTAGCGTCTGTTCGCGCAAATGCGGTCTTATCGAATATGTGGGCGTGGTGTTGCGAAAATGGGCTAGTGCTCAACGCGACAAAAACAAGCATGCTACAGTTTCGTGCTAGCTCCAGTATAAGTAGTAGTTGCTACATCAAGGCATGATGGCAAGTCAATTTCCACTGGCGGTAATGTTGGGTTCCCGAGATTGACTGTGGATTGTGTTCTCAAATTTGAGCAACATTGTACCTCACTTCTAAGTAAACTGTGCTCACCGTATTATGGAGTTAGGAATTTGAGAAGCACCGTAGATGTTGGCACTTTGCGAATGTTTTATTTTTCGCACGTGGAGTCTCGATTGAGATATGGACTCATTTTTTGGGGTTCGGCTAGTTGTGCGAGCAAGCCTTTTATATATCAAAAAAAGATTTTGGGGTGTATGGTGGCTGCGTCCTCCATGACCTCATGTCGTCCTATATTCAACCAGTTGAAGATTTTGCCTTTGTGGTCATTCTATTTATATGAATTATTAATATTTTATAAGCGCAACGAAAATTACTTTATTAAAAACGCCGATGTATATAGCAACATGAGAACTCGTTCTCATGGTCATGTCAGTGTGCCGATTCACAGAACAACTTTGTTTGAGCGGGGCCCATACTACAGGTGTGCTGTTTACTTCAATGCGCTGCCAAGACATATAAAGATGGTTAGTACTTTTAATTCGTTTAAACAGCTATTGAAAGCCTATATTCATGAGCATTCATTTTATAGTGTTGATGAGTACTTGACATGACGGGTAATGGTTCTGCTTTTACTGTTGTCTTTTGTTTTCTACATTTATATGTTTTTTTTAATACTTATTTTTGTGTTTCTGATTTTATTGTATTTATAATATTGACAATGTCTATGTTGTTTACGACTAAAGACAATAAACATTATTATTATCATCATTAAGTACACATGCTGCATTGGGGTACTCTATAGAAAAGATTTAAACACACCAGATTTAAAAGCGCCCGTGTTTAGCTGAAAACTAACTAAAACGAATGCCATCATCCTCTCACTCCGCCATATACATATTGAAGTGTTCAATTTATTCCCGCCTCGTACGTATAATAAACAAGTTTGGAACTTTCGCTAACTTCTCGGCACTCCGAACGTCTCTATATACCGGCGCACAGTGGGGCCAAAATAACGTTTTTGGGAAAAAACTATCGTTAACTACGGATTCTGATAGGAAATTTTATGCTGAACAAAAAAGTTCCTATGAACATGGGGTCGCAAATCAAGCCTTCACTGAGTTTCGCCACATTAATCAAAAAAATCCAAGTTTTTTAAATTTTTATATAAAATTGTAGCTTGTACGGTCAAAATTTTTAGGTGATCAAGTGTATACTAATAATAATAATCGAAAAAATTATCCCTGTTGTGACCTAGGGTCATAAGAGGACAAGGAGGTGAATAATTAGTAAATACAGGGTGTCCTAGCACAGAGTGGATCTTTAATTAGAGCTTTATTTATCTCTTTTATTTTGGAAACTACAAAACTTTTATAAAAATCCTTTAATTCCTTTCCATAAATTATTATATCGTAAATATATTCTTGACTATACAGAGTGACCAAAAAGTAAGCAAAAGTTTATTTACTTTGCTACTTTAAACGGAACGCCTTATACATTTTTCTATATTTAAGTTCTACGCAAAAAAATAGGATGCGACTTATACAAACTGCTGTATGTCGATTTTTAAATATGATAATTGCTATTTAGTCGTCTTTACAAAACACTGATATTTTTCAATATGATTATGGTCATATTGAAAAATATCAGTGTTTGTAGTTATCCGCGAACACTTCCTGAAGTAATGAGTTCTGTAATATTTGCAGTCCTTGTTGCGGGACTCTTGAGCTTCCTCAGAAAGGATACCAACTGGGAACGCTGCGCTGTCTATGATTTGTGCACCATGAAACAAAATCTTGTGGACGGTTGCAGGAAGATTGTACCACGGATAGAGAAGCAGCCATTCTAGCCGTATTCTTTACATAAATACGAAGTTTTTCAGAATCGATACGAGACTGAACATATTACTTCTAATATTGTTGCCAGCCTTTGTATCAAAACTTGACCAATGCCGGTTATTTTAGCAGTGGTTTCTGGGTTTTGAAAAAATCTTCGAGATGTATTACCATCGTTGGTGGTAGCTGTCCCTTATTTCACAAAATCTATTTTCAATCCTAACTTTTCCTGGAATTCATCCTGAATTACGTTTTTTTAGCTTGCTGTTTTAGTGGCTCTGTTTGTGCAGACGTTCGCCAAGATTTAAATTGAAGATTGTAACTTAATTTCAAGATGTATTCCATAAACCGTATGCGAGCATGCAAGGGAGACATACCTAAATATAGAACTTCTTTCGGCCCCATTCTAAGCCGTGCGAAATCGTTTAATTGGGAAGGCTTTGCCCCACATATTGTGCAATTACTTGCCGATGCCGTATGTGTCACAACCTACGCTACTTTCCCGTCAAGCATGATAAAATACAGCTGATACCGGATGGAAATTACGTTCTCTCCACAGAAAATAGTTGTAGTGTGCAGATTTTTAAGTTCGTCTTCTATTCGTTCTTTTTTCTGCTATTAATTCAAATGTCTCGGATCTAAACTGAAATTTTAATGTTCGGCAGCAATTAGTCGATGAGGGCCGGGGATTTTTCCAAACGTAGTCTCCATGATTTGTAACTAGAGTCATTTTTAGTGGTACCATGGACGTCATGAAAAGATGTGCATCAGATATGCCTTCCAATCTTTCATTAAATTTTTGCTTATATTCGCTTTGACCAGAAGCTCCATCAGAACCTCCACAGTTTTCGGACTTCTGATGTGGTAAAGTTTCAAAAATTCTTGTTGCTGTATGATCCAGCAGATCTTGTAATAGTACTTCCGCTGATGTTTCGGTAACTTTTATGCTGGCAGGGTAGCATTGATTTTTAGCGATTTGTACTTTTTTTGCTTTTGCGTTTCTTACCATGTCATACTGTTCTTTGGTCAATTTTGTTTGTGTAAATACAGCAAGTGCTTGATTGGGGTTGAAGAAGAAGGTTGAATCTGTGGCGAAGCAGCAGCGTCAATAAGAGCTTGACAATGTGCGCTCCTGAGATCATCGATTTTATTGGCTTGCGATTTACGTCAATTCATTAGTCAACCATTCCGCATACTTCCTCTTAAAAACGTTCTTATTGAAATAGACAGACCTTAGCTTATTGTTGTAATGAGGTTTAAACCTCTTAGATATTTCACCAACGATTTTCGCAGTGATGTGTTCATCCAGTTCAATATATGTATGTTGCAAATAGCTTTCCCATGTATTACCAGTAAAATACACTTCCACCAAATCTGCGTATGATATTTTTAAAGATTCCATGTCTTCCGTAAATGTAGATCAATAATAATAATATAATAATAATAATAATATTTTTTTAATGTCTAATATAATTTCTTTATTAAATAAGAAAATAAAAATTACAAATAATGATAATAAAATAACAATAATAATAATAATTAATAATAATAATAATAATAAATGCAGGTAGCTTCCTGCACTAACAACAAATGTCAATGTTTGGAATGTCATTTTAGTGACATAATGTCATTCGTTTGATCAGCCATTTATTTGACGTGGACATAACCGTTAATGTCATGATTTGAAAATTAATGTGGAATAAAATCCACATTCGGTGGAATACGGGAAAGATATGTATACACCATCGTCACAAGGATTATACCTATCAGAAAAAAGACATTTCAGACCGGAGGAAGACGGAGCTTTTTTTGTTGAGCTTGTTAATTTGAGAAATTGAAAATCTAAAGCGTCGCCATTTTTCGATTGTTTTCGCTCCACTTTTTAAGTATTGGGTAATATTTGAAATCATATTCTGAATAAAGCATGAATAATATAACACTCCTGCAATTTATATAATTTTATCTGCAAAAATAAAAGAACAAGGAAAAAAAGATGTTTAGGTTGAAAATCGTCAATTTCGAACCATTTAAGAATACCCTAATAGTGATAGTTATTGATCCGCAAGAATTTTTTTTTTTCGTCGAATGACTTACGTACTTTTATTCTACAGATTCTCTGCTAGGGTATACGGGTAATATTTCTTGGATATCCGAAATTTTAGTTTCGAGGTTTTTTCCACAGCGACCCCACTGTGCGGCGCCCGCGGCCCGGAGACGCCTCGCCACCCAAGTTCAAGATGTAAATCGTTTCCCCTTAACAAAGGTAAGCGAGAGAGACGACGCGGAGACAGTGGAAGAAAGGAGACGGCGCTAGCGGTGGAAGAAAAGAAATGCTTCAGAGCGCCTCGGTATACATAAATATATAAAAATGTGATGAACTGCGCTATAAAGTGATAAAAGTTTGAATAAAAGTCCCTCTTTTACCCCCGTCCTTTACGTAAATTCTCTAGGTGAGATTATATCCCGAGAGGATTTATTAACCTGTTTGTTGGCGTCGTCAAAATTTACTAAAAAGATTGCTTTGTTTATGCGTATATTGTCTGCTTTTTGTTTTTTTGTTCAGTTTTTATACTTATTCTTTTAGTTAGAGATATAGATTAGATTAGACAATTATTTTTCGACTCATGAACCTCGTATCCTACATAAATGTATATATACTGCACGGTTGAGCATTTAAAGGTAATGACGCCGGAGTTGGTACATACTTTGTTGATGCCTATTTGAAGAAATTAGCACAAAGACAAAAAAGTGTTACTGTTAGTTAAACGCACATCGTGTGCTTAAAATGCAAGATACTCTCCTAAATTGTTCTGGATGAGACTGGACTGCTCGTTTTTAATTATAATGTACGGGTCGTATTGTAAGAATTAGAAATTCCATCCTGTATAATGCAAGTATTTAAATTCATTTTATTAATACGTAGTTGATAGGTACCGTGACATTTGCTGAAGCAGCGTCTACTTCACAGGAAATAATAGTCTATTTTTGTTTAAAGACTCGCGTAATTAAGATAATATAGTATTACTTTGTATATTATCTGCTTCATTGTTTATTGTATGTGACAAATGCTGATCAGCAGTTCCCACGTTCCTCTCAAGTAGGGCGTTTGAAGATCAAAAAAATAACGCCTTCGGTCATACTTGCGCCCTCCTGCAAAGAGAAGCGTAACTAGTTGTCGGTGCGAAATGACGTCACAATCAAAGTTTATAAAAACCCTTAACATTGCTGTTTTCAATTAATTGGTTCGTGGATTTCGTTTCAGCTAAAGTAAAAGCACGCGCCTCCATTTTCGTTCGGGCGTTTCAAAATCTTAAAGAATAAAACTTCTCTTCTTAAAATTTTGCAATCAAAATAAACCTAAAAATTCGAGAACAGGAAGCAAAAGCTTTCCTCGAGAGGTGTTTTGTTTTGTGATAAAATTCATATAAATTTCCCCGTTCCTTGGCTTAAAAAAAATGTGAGTGTTGTGTAAAGTTTTGTGCCTTAAAAAAAATTTGGATTACGAGAAGAATTAATTTCCCACATCGGCCGGTAAGATGTTCAAAATTTCTGCTTAAAACTAACCAATGCAAATACGTAAAAAAAAACCGTAACTTGTTCGCTCTCTCACTCCTCTCTCCTCAATAAATTAGTATGTTAAATTTTCATAAGATAATTGTGTTTTGGTTTACTTTTTTTTTGTGTTCACTTGTTATCATTTAATTGTGTTTGTTTTCTAATGTCTTAAAATTATTCAATATATAATTGTAAAAATACAAGTCGTTCTATTATTCCGTCATTTTAAAAGAAGTTCAGTTTGAACCCTTAGTAAAGACCCGGAGAGGAAGTCGATTTTGTAAGAGAAAGCCGACGAGGAGGGTAAGTTGACAATCATTAGGCTAACTAACGGCCCTGCTTCGACTGACGGAGGAAAACACCGTTGGGAAACAGCTTTGGCTAAAATTACTAAATCCATTCGCTACCGAACACAAAGTTTGTTTCTCAGCAGTGACTCGCCGGTCAAAAGAGCAGGAGGGGTTGTCTGCGAGACGGAATTTGGCTTGTCTTATTTGAATTTGGGCTGGCCATCCCCAAAAGCTTCCAGACAAGAAAACCTGTTCCGTTACAGTATCATATCGAGAAACATTGTAAGTATAATAATAATAATAAATATAAATGATAAATCCATAACAATTGAAATGTTCCTACTCTAACTAAATAATTTCCCTATCATGCAGATGGTAGTCGGTCTACTGGAGTGACACGGTAGAAATATATTCTGCTGTGGATCGTGGTCGATTTAGTTATTAAAATGTTTTTGCTTTAATTAAATAACTTCCCTATGATTATTTGTAATAATAACAAAAATATAATGAATCGACAAATTAACAGTTGTTATTATATTCGCATATAGACATGGCATTCGCCAAGGAGTAAAGGAAACCCGTGGAAAAACCTTACTCTGGAAACAGGACCTGAGAAACAGCCCCAGACCTTTTTACTGATAGCCAGCAAGTTATTATTGTTATCCTTCTGGTTTTGGAAAACGCAGACCCCATGTGCTTGACACTTGGTGATACGACACAGATACAACCGCTGTAGATGGTACTGTAGTCGGTTTAAGGAACTGACAGAGTACAAATATACATCATGTATAGGTAGTTGTCGGTCTACGGGACTGACACGGTACAAATACTATCCGCTGCAGATCGTAATCGGTCTACTGGTGTGGCACGACAGAAATATAGTTCGCTGCAGGTCGTAGTCGGGTTAAGGAGCTGACATGGTGCAGATATTTTCCGTTATATCACATAGTCTGTATATGGGGCTGACACGATGCAAACATCGCTCGCTGCAGATCGTAGTCGGTTTATGGGGTGACACGGGACAGGTGTAGCACAGATATACCCTAATAACCAGCAAATTATTATTATTATTATTATCCTTCTGAGGTCGAAGAGGCATCCTCCACGTCCCCTCGATTTCGCCAGCTCGTGCCATCCTCAGGTAGCTGTTCCGTTCCTCGCACATTATGAATTTGTAATTAAAACGGCAGGAGAATGAGCAGTAATGACCTAAAGACAATTGAAACAACAGCAATACCTTTTTCCGATTTTATACAGGTATCATTGTGACTAGTTTCAGCAGTTTTAGAGGCATCAATTCCTAAAAGAGTTATAGAGCCAGTCGGAAGTCATAGATCGTATCCTACATACTCAAACAGTGAAAATAATGCACAAAAGAACCTCGTATCTTAACTAGTCACTACAAAAGAAAAATAGAAAACATTTTTACCTTTGCCGTATACTACGAAATAAGTATAACGCAAGAAAAATACGCGAGAAAATCTTTCCCCTCTTCATAACTGCACCCCAGCTTCTTTCTTTACGTTATTTTTCTTTTACTCGCAACAGCTTTAATCGCACTTGTGCCCCAAACAACTTTCCCCAAGATTTCGCCGGCCCAATGGGACGTATAAAAAAGCTCTTCCTCTAGGTTTCATACGAATGTTTGACCTCGAAATCGCTACGAGTGCAAAGGAATTGATTTTTTTATGGCTCACGCTGGACGGGTTTTCATCCCGACAGAAAAATATAGACCATACAATAAAGCATGTACCAGTAGAATGGAACATGTTCTGAATAGATGCTCCGTTCTTGTTGCCTCGCCCATTATCACCAAATGGATGAGAGGGAGGTATTCCATTGCCGCTATAAGTGTAGTCCTCATTGCTCTTGTTATCCTCAAACATGCAAAAATGTTTATCTTGTTACCACCATACCAGAGGTGCATAAGTGATCATGGATCTGATCATCGTGACGTCAGTCCAGTACATCGTATTAAGGCTATTCTAGGCAACATCAGTATTGTTTACTACACCCTGGTTTTTATCATCTGAAGATGTCGATTGCAAGTAAGCTTCGAGTCTAGATATTTCACTTCCTCTGACAGTTTATTTCTTCAATCCGGAGTGTTAGGATTTCCTCTTTATCGTAAATGATTTATGAATTATGATTGTTTTGGAGAGACTAATACAAATAACGGGTCTTCTAAAGTTAGAAATAATCACAGTGCATCTGAGAAACTCACGATAGAAATATACGATTAATATAATATAATATATCACGAAAAATCAGCTGAATCGATGCTATCCCATCCGAGATAAGAGTGAAAAAATAGATATTTCTTTTCTCAGAAATTACCTAGTTAAGCTATAACGTTTAAAAAAAGTATGTAAGTGAATACTGATTATGGGCATTCTATAAAAAATTAGAAACCAATTCCGTTCAGTCATTTCGGAGTTATCATTATTTTCCCATTTTGAGCAGTGTTTTCTTTTGACTTTGGTTTAATGTGCCAACTTGGTTTTTATTGTACCAGACTGTATACATTTAAGTTTACTAATTACTAAAACTATATATTTTTTTTTCAGTTTCCTGCGTTATGGTAGAACATGAAAACAAAAGATAAAATCTCTTTGAACGAACTTAGTAGGATGAACTTGTTATCGGTTCTTTTATTTCTTTTCCTTTCTTTTAAAGGGGTTGTAATGTCTCCGATCAATGTTAGGACCCAGGAAAAAAACCAGTCAGGCAGGTTATTTAGGATCTTAAGATTATTTGTAAGCATCTTTCAGGTCTAGTATAAGAGGAACACAATACAAAAAATAATATTGTAACGATAAAATAATATTTAATTCCGTACCAGCAAATCAAAATTTCCTTTTGGGGGTGGTTCTTTGAGTTAGGTTCAAGGTCAATTTGTTGTATGGGAATGCATTCATTTGGGTTTATTATGTACTTTCGTTACTACTCATTAGTTGGTATAATTTAATGAGTCCATTCCGAGATTCTAGTATCCTGCACTAATCTGCACAGATCTCGGCTGGTTGATCGAAGTAACCCGCTGGGATCACTTTTGGCTTGCCAGAAATTGCCTGTCTATTTACGTCCAGAGGCTTGGATTCACACAGAATGTGGTATGCGTTCTCTGTCATCTGATTACACAGTCTGCAGTTGGTATTTTTAGTGTTCTCTTCAGTGTTCTTTCAAGTGTTCGGTGTCCTGTTGGGAGATTCTGTTACGATGCGAAGATGATGGCTGCTCAGATGGTCCTTTTATAAAGGTCCTACCATGAATTTGTCTGGTCGTATTATTCCAGTGTTCTTTGTGTGTCTCTTCGGCCTAACTCCTTACCTGCTCTCATGCTGTGTTTTTGGACATTCCTAGAACAGATTATGGGCGATGTATATGAGGCGATCATTCGCCTCATATTTCTTGCTAACTTATCGGATTTACCGAATGACCGGGTACCCACAGCAAAGTGACCTTCTTGTGGTCTGTCAGGCTATTCAGTTCTGGAATACATATCGTGTGGTTTACTAGTGCCCTCGTATCGCTTGGCAATCTAGATACGCTTATTTCATAAGCCCTCTGGTTGATTTCAGTTGCACAATGCAATAATTGCGTATAGCTCTGCTTGAAAGACCCTGGCATATTTTCTCAGTCGAACGGTGATGATTGTATTTCTCACCCCGCTGTAGTCCCCAATTTTCTGTGTTTGAATTGTCTGTAAACCAGATTAATTCTCCAAATCTGTCTCTGTAGTTGGATTAACTGCAGCTCATCTGCGCCTCGAAATTTTTGCTAAAAAATATGTCGAAACCATGTGGTCTGATCTCATTCCAAAAGGTTGCCTTCCATATGATGGGCAATATTGTGTCTGCATATCTTCCACTTGGTAATTCTTACAATCTGAAGAGCAGGAAGGTCTAGAAGGCTACTGCACGAGTGGTCCTCATTACTCTTGTTATTCCTCAACAGGTAAACCTCTGTATCCTGCTAAGTCCAGTTATAGCAGTTTGCTACTACACTTTTCCCTTACTCCTTGGTGAATGTTGGGAGATAACTCCAGTGAAATAGTCCCAATTCTGGTCTAAATCCCTATTAGAGTCGAAGCTTCTCAATATAATGTAACTATACCATAAACTAGCTTCCATAGTTCTATTATCTGGTTAGTTACGTTAGGTTCTAATTTATTAATAATAAAATCGTTATTCAACTTACTACACCCGAAAAAGCTGTTCAAATTTACTGGATCCACTGCTAGCAAGTATATAAGGCATCATTAATACGATGCTATCTTCAGTGCGCTACAAAAACGAAACTTCTCGAGACGCACTCGCTCTTGAAGTTGCGATTAGAAGAATTTCAAAATGCCACCGCGCGGAATTGAAAAGAATTATTCCTATTAAATTAACTGGCGAAACATCTGAGCGGTGTGGAGATTTTTATTCGCCCCGTCGTCATGATCATCATCATCATCATCATCATCTGCTTTCTGATGTTCTTCTCCTCGTTCCCCAAACCTCGCTCGGATCTCTTTCAGGCCGAATCGTCCTCCTGAAAACTTTGTTTCAATTGCGGATGTTTAAGAATTAAAGGCCCCGCCATTAAAAATGCAAACTTTTAATGAATCAAGGAGGAAATAGCCGAGTGGAACATTTCCACTTTGCCAGCGGGAGCGGCAGAATCACGCCGAGGGTCGGATGGAGGCGAGGGAGTGGGCTACTAGGGAGCCTTCCGAAGAAACGCAGATATATCTATATATATCCTTTAAGCCGTCTGTGTGCTGCGGCTACCGTCGTAGAGGGCGCCAGTTCTCGGTGACAGAAGAAAATGACAGTCGCGGTCGTACTAATTGCACTCGAGAGTCGGTCCGTATCATGGCGGCGCTCCCAACGCCTGCCAGACGGGAAGAAAAAGAGATCCTCTACTGGCAACCTTCGGTAACCCCTCACGTACTCCACCGCCATACACTCTCGATCTATTTGCCGGGAGACGGGAGGACCTTAGTCAGCACACAATTATCGCTCACGCCTACGATGAGATTTTAACACGAAAGGGGATTTGGTAATTCATAAAGGACGATGAGGAAACGACGGAAAAGGGGATGAAGGAAGCGAGTTCGTCAGATCGAAGGGTTGCGAGGCATTGTTATTGGAAATACGTTTAGAATAAAATGATTCTGTGCCGAAATAAAGTTGGTGATAAGAAGAAACTAGAGGATAGCGTACAGGGTCATACATATTAAAGCATCAGTTAATTAAAGAATATAAATCAGTTAATTCCATTTTGCTAACCCTATGTATGTATGTAAATAGAAGGGTGGTGTTACACTGCGACCTAAAAGATTTATTGTGTCCCCTATTCTTGCTGCTTTACAGCTGGCCTTCCAATCCTATTCCTTTTAGAAAGTGTAGGATGTCAGAGGGTCCCAGTCTAGGTAAGTCCCCCTCTTCGATTTCACATGCTCCCAGGTGCAATGCCCTCGAGTTGCACAGTGCTACGCAGTTTGAGAGGAGGTGGATGGGTGTTTCATCCTGTTCCCCACAAAATCTGCATTCAGGATCTTTTTCCAATCCAAGCTTACTCAGGTGTCCCTTCAGTCGACAATGGCCTGAAAGTATTCCTGTTAATATGCGAACATCGTTCTTACTCAGGTTGATACATTCTGCTGCAAACCTCTTCTGGTTATAAGTTCCCAAAAGAATTTTACTTTGCCTCATTCCCTGAAGATTTTCCCAGTAACTGGATTTTCTCTGCTCCATTTCTATTTTTAGTTTCTTCAGTATTGTACTGCTACTTAACCCGCAAAAGGTTCAGGCCCTACAAAAGGCATTCCAGCCCCTTTTTTGCGAGGTTATCCGTTATTTCGTTTCCTTCCACTCCTGTGTGACCCGGAACCCACAGGAGGGTTACTTTATTTCTTTTGCCTAGCTCATTTAGCTTCCCTAGGCATTCCCAGACCATCTTGGAGCTGATTTCATATGAGTTCAGCGCCTTGATGGCTGCTTGACTATCAGACATGATGATAATCTCCTGCTTCCGATAGTTCCTATCCATATTGAACTGAACATATCTTCCAATAGCGTGTATTTCCGCCTGAAATATACTTGGGTATTTTCCCAAGCTTTCGAAATATGTAGTTCTAGACCCATATATTCCTATTCCAGTTCCTTCTGCCGTTTTGGAGCCATCAGTATACCATTTGATGGCATTTCTATTCAAGTTCAAGATGGTGTTATGATCCCACTCGCTCCTGTTACTTAGCTTTATGGTGAATTCCTTCACAAAGCTAAATTTTTTAGCATATCATCCCGGGGCATATCCCAGGTTTGATCACCGTCAGGAGATTGAGGCCTATGCCTAATCATTCCTTCCTTGACCATTCTTAGTGCGGTTCTTTTCGCCACGCCCTCTACTACAATGTGGAGGGGGGCAAGATCCAATACTACTTCATAACTGCTGTTGGGCAGGTTCTCATAGCTTTGCTAACCCTAATATAACGCTAATCAGACGTATTCGAGAACTGAATAGCCTTATAGACCGCAATAAAGTCACTTTTCTGTGGGTGCCTGGACATTTAGCAATCGAAGGAAACTAAAAAGCTGATAAGTTAGCAAGAAGGGGATTATTTGCTTTATATATAGGCCTAGACCTATCTTTGGGGTGTCTAAAAACACAGCACGTGAGCAGCTAAGAAGTTGGGTCAAACATAAACAGAAAGAACACTGGAATAATACAACCAGACAAATTCATGGTAAGAACTTTATTAAGGGACAATCAAAAAAGCAAGCTGAAGAACTACTGCAGCTCAATAGGAATCATCTTCGTATCGTAACAAGGTCTCTTAACAGAATATTGTACACTGAAAGAACACCTACAAAAAATTGGAATCAACATTGGGGATACCAATTGCAGACTGTGTGAGTGCGAGACTCTGGGCGCAAGAAGACAGGCAATTTTTGGCAAACCAATAAGGAATCCAGAAAATTTTTTCGACCAACTAGCCAAAAATCTGTACAGATTAGTGGAGAGTACTAGGATCCCTAGAATGGCTGGTAAAAAAAAATGGGAGACTAAATACAAGGCCAAGAAGCTGCAATGTTGCGAAGGCTTCTTACAACAAAAAAGCTATTGGAATAGAAGGAAAGAAGCCCAGGAAAGCATCTGGGTTAATTTCAACAAAAACACGACAGCTTTTCAAACTGAGGTTGCAATTTAGTGCTGTATCAGGGAAGTAGAAAAATGGACTGTTTCCTATAGCAGAAAAATTAGTAATTCTTGGTCTAAACTTGACTTCGCTATTTATTGAAAAATAATGTGTTTAAGTTGCATCAGAAAATTTCAAAAATGTTTCAGGTAAAGTTATTATACGCGATTCAAAGTTATAGACTGTAGTTTCTACGCTAAAAATTGCATTAAATGTTCTTTGGAAACTATATTATTATTATGGATCACTGTCAGGACCTAAAACCATTAAATCTCTTCACAAACATAATATTATTCTTAAGCAAAAATAGTTCCAATCGGTAGATTTCATTAAAATACTTGCTTCTTTGTGACATGCGTTCGGACAAATTAATCCAATGAAAATGTAATACCCATTTATACCCATCCGTTTAGCTCCCTTCCATTTCGTTCTTAATAAGCCCCCCAATGAAGAAGGGTTAGCACCAGAACATCTGTGCCTCAGTGATAATATTGTCACTCTAACAATAAGTATAGTTTTAATGTTCGCTGCAGGAATAGAGGAAAGGGCTATACGCAAAATTTACTTTAATGAAATGTTTCTATTCTTGAGAGAATTGTGTTTCTAATTATTTCATTCGTAAACAAGATGGCCGCCCCACCACCTATCATATGTCGATTCCATTCTCAGTGATTTATAGAAGAATCAGCACTCATTACGTAATTAACTTGGCGTTTCGTGTTGGTGAATGAAACGAGAGACACCTTTATAAATAACCCGTTTATTCAATTTTAGGAATATATCTCGTAAGTTATTCACGATCGGCGATAACACAGACAATCACTTATCGCTAATATCGTTAATGGGGGGGGGGGGGGGCTGCACGTTACGTACCTAGTATAATTATCTCGTCAGAATAACAATGGCGCACGAAACTGAATCACTATGCTCGTCGATGATGTAAATTGAAGTTCGTAGTCTGGCGAACCGCAAAATAGGGCACGGATGGGGGCTGGAGATTCTTCAGTGCGCCTACCAATCTCTTGACACTAGAGAGCAGATCTCTGGCGTTGTTTCTCGTTGCGGGTAATGCGATATTACTGTTATGTGTGTGTGTGTGTGTGTTTGTGTATGTGCGCGCGCGCGAATGGATCTGCGAATACCTGATACATGTACTATGTACTCGTCATTAGCGCAACTTGACGGACGTGAAGCGTGGAATATTAGATTTCGGTTGAACTGGGGAATATATTACGAACGAAGTTAGATATACATCGGCTCTATATTACGTATGTACCTACGAAGGGCGTATGTGTATAATTTGTAGCATTGTCGTTGGAATATAGTGGGATAGTGGAATACTCACCACTCTTATGCCGTATTTTTGGAATTCCGCAGCTCACAGCTATTCATGTTCCAGAAAGGATTGTAACACGACATTACCGAAGAAAATCAATTTTGGAATTTAATTTGATGAATTAATTACGTTTCTAATAATCATTTGTAAGCGTATTAAGTTTCCTGGGATTCCTATATCGTTACCTCTTTCTGCACAAATTCATCATATAGTGGGTTTAAAGAGTTGACATGGAACAAACATCGTCCGCTGTAAATTATAGTCGACCTACGGGACTGTCACGGTACAAGTAGCGTCCCGCTGCAGATCGTAGTCGGTCTATTGGAGTGACACGGCAGAATTTCAATTAAAGTTTAATTATGGTGAAGATTTCGCCTATCACAGATCATTTAGACTTCTGTTGCTGACATAGGGTAAATACTGCCCGTTGCAGATCGTAATAGTGTGGGGTGGCATGGTGCAGATATAGTTCGCTGTAGATACATCCGCAGGATCTGACATGGCACATGTATAATCTACTATAGATCGTTGTCGGCCTACGGGATTGACACGGTGCAAATGTCGTCCGCTGCACATCGTAGTCGGTCTACTGGAGTGACACGGCAGAAATATAGTCCGGTGTAGGGGATAATATGGTGCAGATATTGTCCGCTGTAGAACGTAATCGGCCTATGGGACTGACACAGTGCAAATACCGCCAGTTGTAGAACGTAGTCGGTCTATAGGGTGGCACTATACAAATATAGCCCGCTGCAGATTGTAGTTGAATTAAGAAACTAACATGGTAGTCGATTTACGGGGCCGCGGCAGATCGTAGTCGGCCAATTGGATTGACACGGCACGGATATATTTTTCTGTAGGAAATTGGTACGGATATCGTTCGTTGTGGATCGTAGTCGGTCTACAGAAGTAGTAGGACACATCTACAGTCCTCTCTAAATTGTCTTCGATTTATGGGAGTGACACGAAGAGGATACCGGCAGGTGTAGACGATGTAATCAGACTAGTGGTTTCGATGATGTAATTGACGTTTGACTTAAAATGTTCAGCACAGTATATATTATGCGATCGCGGTGCAACGTGGAATACAATACTGCATTTTGCAGGGATTTTACGCCTTTCAGTGTTCAACTTTTAACACGATCGATCATTCCGAACGTGTTTAGTGTAGTAAACATTTTCGAATGTTTACGTACAAAATTTTGATATGCAAGCCCATGAATTTGCTCTTTATGTGTAAGATAGATTTTTTCATTTTTTCATTCATTCAAGTTAGGGTGGGCACTTGATGTCCGGGCATTTGAGCTTGGTGGTCATTGTATCATCCCTATTGATTCTCTTATTTCCAATCGAGCAGCTTGGTGTTCTCCATAAAGCCCAGTATCTTGCCCAGTGGAAACTTGAGGACCTTCGAGGGCTCCAATAGATCTCTCCCGAAATATTTCTGCCTGAGTACCTTCAGTTCCTCACATGTGCAGATTACATGTAAACTCGTTTCCTCCTGTAGTTCGCATCTTCTACACACGGTTCGCTTACACGGCCTGTGTTGTATAGATGCTTTTTCAGAGGACAGTGTCCAGTTACCAACCCAGTAATGGTTTTAACTTCTTTCTTATTGCGCTTGAGTAGGTTATCAGAGAAACTACCATCCCCATCCCCTATCAGCGTTTTGGTATGGAGTTGACCTTCAGTTGACCTCCATTTCTTTGTACTTTCTTTATCTAACCAGGTCCAGATCCCCCTTCTTGCGGAATCTTTAGTAATCCCACACACGGGCTCTGGAGCCATGAAGTGTCTCTTAGAGCCCTCCTTGGCTAGTTCATCGGCGATTACGTTGCCCTTTATATCCTCATGTCCCGGCACCCAAATTAGAGACACCGTGTTGTCTCGTGCCAGTGTATTGAGGGATTGTTTGCAGTCCCTAACTAGTTTTGATCTAGTTACAGTGTTTGAGACTGCCTTAATGACAGCCTGGCTGTCAGTCATTATATTAATTTTCCTCCTCATGTAGCCCCCCTTTTGCAATCATTTCTGCACAGGCTGCAAGGGCGAATACCTCTGCCTGGAAGACCGTTGTATGTTTCCCCAGGCTTGTGTAAGATAGATGTAATATAGTTAGATTTTTCTTTTGAGCATTTTTGGCATGAATTATTGCCTTTATGTACCTATATATCCAATCTCGAATGTATTTTTAGATATTCCAGTTTTACGTTACTGTTTTACAAACAAAATAAAATATCTCTAAGTATAAGTTATTACTAAATTTAAATCGGTTCGCTTTCTGATAGGTGCATTCGTAATGCTAACAATATTTAATTTCTTTTTAACTTTAAGAATAGCATTATTTATTATTATATGTCAGGGTTTTATAAATTTTAGTGGTGATTGCTTTGAGAAATTACTGCTCCTGTGTTCCATAATATCTACTTGGGTTGTAAGTATCAACCAATCTCGGTGCTGTAAAGATATTGCATATTTTACTAAAGAAAATTGAAACTTTTAATAGTACCTAGTAATACTCATCTTTCCAGAAGGAAAAGGTGTACTTTTTACAATTGATACAAGACAAAATATCATTCAAATTATGTGGAAATACACGGCTAAAGTTTCGTGTATGAGATGATGCTGCACTCGTCCACTCAAACCAGAACATTTCCAGCCGGTTCTTCCGAAATAATCCCATCAAACTGAACGGCGCACCCTCTCATACATGATATATAAGTTCTTAGACGAGCATTCTCCTAGAACCCTGTCGGTTTGTTACCACCATTACGCGCCGGCGAAACGAACGAGGGCGAAACATCTCAAGTATAATAATAAAGTTTGTAATATCGCACGGGCGAGCGTGAAAAATTGACGCCCGTACCGAAATAAAAACTATACATTCCCACCGCCGCGCCGCTACCTTCGCCCGGAACAAACCGAGGCTGTGTACGGTCGAGAGACATCAGAGACTCGGGGAAAAAGTAAAACGCTACGTTTAAAGAATAATAAAAGCATCAGTTTTATGTCCAATTACCGGAGGAAATGGTGGCGGGATTCGCCCAGTGTCCGAACGTTGAAAAAATGATGATGGTCGAGAGAAGAGAGGCACTTCTTCTTACCAGTCCGGGATAGGGATAAGTGTTTCGTTCCATATATGGATTTCGGAAGGAATTTCGGGGAAGAGGAATGGCCGTAAAAAATTTAGCGCAATTTCCGCGCGAGGGCGGAAAATAATTTATATTCCTCTTGGCGGTGGGCGGAGGAATCTAGGCTTGAGGAACTGGTTGATTTTCCCTTGCAAATGGAAAGGAGAATTAAATTACGTTTCGTAATCTTCATCGCAAAATAAAAAGAAAACAATGGTTTGAAGAACAAATGATGATTGGTACTGCTTGTTATCTATCTTGCTTTCTGGTAGGTTCACTGCAAGTTGAAATTGCTTATTTGAATGGGGATTTAATAAAGACGTAACTGCTTTCACGCGGCTCTGCATCTATTTATTCATTCTTGGGTAATTCAACCTTCGAGCGGGTGTATTGTTGTACTTTGTAAAACAGAGGTAAAATTTTTAATTTTATCAGTTCCTTGCGCGATTGTAGAGCTAAGTACCCCTTCTTAATCTTTTTTCCACTACTCCTTGGGCGAACTAGAGAAGCGGTTTAATTATTAATTAATATCAATCTATTAACCGGTTGCTAGATCCAAAAATTCGTCAGGTACAATAATTTTCTCTAATTATTATTAAGAAAGAAGTAATTAGTATTGTTACTAAAATAGATTGTAAAAAAAATCTCTACAGGCGCCCTGCTCATACAGGTTTAATCTGTACTTAGGCACCACAATATCATCGCAATATCTCGTGGCCATCCCAATTGAAATATCCTTATTGTGAACGTAGAGTTCATTGTTGTTTAGATAAAAGGCAATTAATCTTAAGGTGGGACATAAGACCATCTCGGTTAATACGACCAGAGGATGCCCACAGGGGGGAGTTACATCTCCACTTATGTGGAGCCTAATAGTAGGCGAACTCTTATGCGGACTGACGGATCTAGGCATATCTTGTCAAGGGTATGCTGATGATATCGTCATATACGCAAGAGGCAAATTTGAGAATATCTTCTGTGACATAGTTGAAAGAGGCTTGAACTTCACGAGAAGATGGTGTCAATCGATGGGACTCAATGTCAACCCCACTAAGACAACCCTAGTAGCATTTACCAGGAAAAGAAAATCCAATCTTAGAACCATAAAACTGGATGGGCAAAATATAGACTGGAGAGCGGAAGTTAAATATCTAGGCCTTACCTTAGACAATAAACTTCTATGGAACAAACATGAATTTGAAATAACCAACAAGGCCAAAAGAGCTCTGATGGTGTGCAGAAACTTTGCAGGGCAAAATTGGGGATGCAACCCAAAAATACTGCTTTGGATGTATACAGCGATAGTGAGACCGATCATCACTAACTAAAAAGAACTAATCTGGCCACCTCGAGAATTAACCTCTCGAAAGTGCAAAGATTAGCATCTGTATGTATAACGGGGGCTATGAGAACCTGCCCAACAGCAGCTATTGAAGTAGTATTGGATCTTGCCCCTTTCCACATTGTAGTAGAGGGTGTGGCGAAAAGAACCGTACTAAGAATGGTCAAGGAAGGAATGATTAGGCATAGGCCTCAATCTCCTGACGGTGATCAAACCTGCGATATGCCCCGGGATGATATGTTAAAAAAAAATAGCTTTGTGAATGAATTAACCATAAAGCTAAGTAACAGGAGCGGGGGTGGGATCATAACGCCATCTTGAACTTGAATAGAAATGCCATCAAATGGTATACTGATGGCTCCAAAACGGCAGAAGGAACTGGAATAGGAATATATGGGCCTAGAACTATATATTTCGAAAGCTTGGGAAAATACCCAAGTATATTTCAGGCGGAAATATACGCTATTGGAAGATGTGTTCAGTTCATTATGGATAAGAACTATCGGAAGCAGGAGATTATCATCGTGTATGATAGTCAAGCAACCATCAAGGCCAATACCCAAGTATATTTCAGGCGGAAATACACGCTATTGGAAGATGTGTTCAGTTCATTATGGATAGGAACTATCGGAAGCAGGAGATTATCATCGTGTCTGATAGTCAAGCAGCCATCAAGGCGCTGAACTCATATGAAATCAGCTTCAAGATGGTCTGGGAATGCCTAGGGAAACTAAATGAGCTAGGCAAAAGAAATAAAGTAAGCCTCCTGTGGGTTCCGGGTCACACAGGAGTGGAAGGAAACGAAATAACGGATAACCTCGCAAAAAAGGGGCTGGAATGCCTTTTGTAGGGCCTGAACCCTTTTGCGCGTTAAGTAGCAGTACAATACTGAAGAAACTACAAATGGAAATGGAGCAGAGAAAATCCAGTTACTGGGAAAATCTACAGGGAATGAGGCAAAGTAAAATTCTTCTGGGAACTTATAACCAGAAGAGGTTTACAGAATGCATCAACCTGAGTAAGAACAATGTTCGCATATTAACAGCAATACTTTCAGGCCATTGTAGACTGAAAGGACACCTGAGTAAGCTTGGATTGGAAAAAGATCCTGAATGCAGATTTTGTGGGGAAGAGGATGAAACATCCATCCACCTCCTCTCAAACTGCGTAGCACTGTGCAACTCGAGGGCATTGTACTTGGGAGCATGTGAAATCGAAGAGGGAGACTTACCTAGACTGGGGCATCCTACACTTTCTAAAAGGAATAGGATTGGAAGGCCAGCTGTAAAGCAGCAAGAATAGGGGACACAATAGATCTTTTAGGTCGCAGTGTAACACCACCCGTCTATTTACATATATACATAGGGATATGAATAGGATATACAAAACGAAATAAATGTCGGTACGAAAAAAAGTCCCACTACTATATGAATGAGGGATGATTGAAGATTTAATTATGCCAGTAATTAGCCTGATATCCCCTCGTTGTTTGTTCTCACCGTACACACATAAAAGCTGGCAACCCTATCCCTCAGTAGCAAACAATTATCGCCCCATATCTATTTTACCAAACTTTTCAAAGATTTTCGAAACAATTCCTTGTAATCCCATGAGCATTATCTCTAATCCCTCTGCAATCCCTGAGTGTCAGCATGACACATCTCTAGTGACAAATCCGCTATCACTAATCGTATTTGTTTCGCGCAATATGTTGCTGAGATTTTGGATAAGAGGGGGCAAGTAGAGATCGTCTATATAGATTTCGCTTAGGCATTTATTCGACCATCTGAATCATGGAATTCTTCAGTAGACTTCAATAACTCACTTCTCAAATTGTTGCAGTCCTATCTGCAAGATCGATCGCTCTGTGTGTCCTGCAGGGGTTACTACCTGCTCTGGGACATGTACCCTCTGGGGTTCCTCAGCGGTTGAACCTTGGTCCAATACTGTTCATTGCGTTTATTGAAAATCTTTCATATTCACGCACAAATAATAACATAACTCAATTGGTTTACTTCAAGTGAAAGAAATGTTTACATGACCAAGCGCACGGGGTATTCTGTGTCCCAAGTTGAAGGTGACCAACTATATTTATTTCATATTTTATAAATATTTAAAAAATATTAAATCTTTCTTGAATATTAGTTATATTAGTATAATATGCATAAATATATTATAGAAAATATATTAGGAAAACATTTAAAAAATATATATGTTATGTAGCATTAATAATATTTTATTGCAAATGTTTTCTCAATATATTTTTCATAACTCTGCAAGAATATTTTGCTTTGTATTTCTGTAAATATTTATTTCATATAAAAAAAAAGATTGAATTTTTGCTTTTGTACATTTGGTGTGTAGGACGAATAATATAAAATGGGTAAAATATGCATACATATTAAGTAGGTATGTACCTATTTAAAATGATAGTTTCAAGATTAAATTAGATAATATATATCTAATATGATTTAATTGGTATCCGAGTTGAGCGCTGTAACTTTTCTATTAATATATTTGCGTTTTGTATTATATTATTTGTAGTATTTGCAAGTTGCGAACGTCAACACAACACCTCTATTCATTACGGTGCCGGTGTTATATGATTTAGTATTGTTTATGCGTCTATGGATTAGGTACATAGAATGCATACGCACACGTGCATATCATCGACGTTTTCATTCGTTTGTCCGTTACATGTTATAGTTTATAATAGTATACGATTGGGGCAGATTAGGGTGAACAGTGTAATTAATTGTTGCGGGGTCTGTTTTAGTTTTTGTGGTGACTACGAGGTAAACAAAACTTTGAACATGTCATGGCATTTATAAGATAATTGGAAAATGCTCAATCTATGTACAGAAATCGTTTAATAATATAATTGTAAGGATTTTATGCATCATATATGTACTGCATCTACCAGATAAATTGCTAGTTGATTTGCTTAAGAGATTCATCTCGGTAGATAAGGGTCATAACCTCAAATAGAGGTTAGAATACGTTGTGTTGTTTTATTGTTTGTACGCAGAATGTTTTCAAATATGAAATAAAGTAGAAATAAGTATCGTAAGTATTAGAATGTAGCTACCACTCCAATTATTGTAAATGCTCCAAATGTATTAGTGGGTGTTGATAATGTTGTACGTTGTTTTATTCATGGTATGATCTAATACAACTGGCGTTGTTTTAAGGTCACAAGGAAACGCCATGAGAGCGCCACTACCGAAGATATGAAAAAAAGCCATAGGGTTGTACCTGGCACCAGCCAAGGCTAGATTTAAAAATGAGTATTTTTCATTTTTATTGGCTTATTCAAATAAAATGATAATAAATACGTTTGTTTTTTATTTAGAACACTTCAATTAAAAAATAGTGATTAATTTGATAAACCTTCAGTATGCCTTAAAAGATGCCAGAATTATTGATTATTAACTTGTATGGTGAGTGCGAAAAAACAAGTTCTTGCGTTTTAGACAACTCTATGTATGTTTCAACTTTCCGTTATCGACGTTATATATTCTAAATAACCAAGAACAATTCTAGTTCATTTTGACAAATTAGATAGATTGCATAAAAAATCTCAATTTTCATATAAATAATATTTTACAAATATTTTAGAAAAAATATAGCGCTTACATTAATTTTAAAATATGAAATTTTCATTGAATATTTTATCTATATTTAGAAAAAAATATGAAAAATATATTCAAAAACCTCTCACGAAAAATATTTATAAAATATATTTTTAAAAATATCTATGTAATATTTCTGGCTGTTAGGGTAGCATCAAAACAATATTAATCCAGCAAATCAGATAAGCGCCTGCTGCAGGGTTAATATGGATTAAATTTTTAAAGTTATACAGTGCTGTACTCATCATCAATGAACATAGCGACAGGATTTTATAGACATTTTATAGATATCACACTGTATTATCCCTTTTTGAATTTCTGTTTGCTCATCAATACTAGAAAAACGTATTTTTTTTTTTTAATAAATTTGCATTTCCAAATAAAATTTATAAAGAAATAATCATGCAATAATTTAGACAGTTGAGCGTTACTACTTGATATCAATTCCAAGATTAAAAACATAGTAAAATAGAGAAAAACAAATACAGTAGGGTTATCAGTATTGCGTAAACGAATTTCCTCATTGCATCTTTTGCAATTTCAAAACTTCTCGGTCTTGCTTCAGGTTATTTCTTCTCTTTTTCTTTTAATTGTAATCGCCGCGCCGTACCATTCAAAACACTTATAAAAGTAACCAAAATAAATTTATTCGTCGTCTAAATCTCACTTAAGCTACAAAACTCCACTTTTAATTGCCATTCGTGGAATGGACTGGTTTTTATTTCGGGCGCAGAATCTGCCACCACTAACTCTCTCGAGTCCTTCCACACAACAACAACAGCTTTAAGAGTCGAGAAACAATGGGGCGAGAACGCTCCGGGTTCGAGGTTGCATATTTTTAATGGCACAGTCATACCCCTTTAATGCGGTTCGCATTCTCGTCGATTTATTTGGGCAATTGTTGTTTCGGGAACGAATGCCGGCTTCTGTTTCCGCTAAAACCGCCCAACGCCCACACTAGCCGGCGCGTACGAACGCTGGCAATAGCGTATATACAGTCACACTGGCTGTGGGGCGCTGTGTATTGTGCGAACGGGAACGTTTTAATTTCGGGCGCGTTTTTGCTGATATTAAATTTCAATTTCGATGCAATTAACTTGCGACAAGGAACGCGTTGGCCGCATGTGCGCTCCCTCCTGTATAAATACTGCGAACCGGCCGCGCTTCCGGAGAACGTATCCTGTGACATTAATTGCACACACGGAGTCCGTGTAGTGCGGAGTGCTGTGTCAAAATATTTTTTTTTTTGGCAACCATTCTCCAAGATCGTATGCAGGAAAGCTACACTCTGCTATAGTGAATTATAAACAGGGTGTAAGAAAAACAATATACGCTGTTTGATTTCCGGATTAAAAACTCCTTTAAATAACGTTTCTTCATTCGCATGGGACACCTTCAGGGCTGCTACTTCTGTTTTGCTATTTTCCTGAAACTGAAATACTAACACATAGGTATTACAATAGAACTTATTCATTTCCGTATTCTGTCTTGTTCTATTTTTATAGTCTATTGTTTTTGTTTTTCTTATATTTAAGGTACACTCATTGTATTGATAATCTATTATAACTTTGTCTTAAATTGTATGTTGAAATCCATGAATGTGGTATTAATAAATTGTTGCAGTTGTATTGCGATCACTTCATTTTTAGATTTTATTTAAAGATTTTTTATTTCATTTAATTTAAGAAGTAGACCCTGCAACGCCATCTAGTGAGGCTTCGAACTCCTTGGTCGTCACAACGCATCTTACCGCTATAGCAAAATTTAATGTTTCATTTTTGTTATTTATTTCCAAATTAACTTTTGACTTTTGATTCACGTGGTATTTTCTGACTTCCGCCCTCTTGCCTAAGTAAGAGAGACGCAGAGGCGACACACACCATCTTAGACACGCTGTTCAAGTTGCTCCGTGCAATTAAATTTATATTATCACGTTGTGGGATTTTGTCGCGCGAGAAACTTCTAGTATCGAGTGCATTTTTGTTCGTTTTACCTGGGACTGCCAGGAGATTTGTGCCCTTTGCATCGATATTCCTGAAAAGGTTTTTGAAACAGCAGCGTCAGCCGGCATTTCATTTTGTTAATGGCGTCATCTTAGGTCACTGGTAAGCGGACTTTTGTTGTTAATTTTATCAGTTTAGTAATCCGATCCTATCTTAGGACCTACTACTATTATTATCATCTATCATCTACTACTATTATTACCTATTATCTATTATCTACGATCTACCACAACTACTAGTGTAATTTTGGCTTGAAATTGAACCAAGAGGGTGAACGAAGTACTCAATTTAGGAGACCAAATCCGGATCGTTGAATTCGAAAGGGGACCACGCCTTGACATCAACGTAACGCGCTCAAACCATCCACGAACGCAATTACACTGACCCTCCAAGACATCTACCAGCTAAGTTGAATTTCATTTTTAATTTTATTATTCTCTTTGCACCAAAATTTAATATTTCATCATTTTATTTTATTCTTTTTTTTTCTAAAATCCTATCACACAATACAAACCTCCCGGCAAATACTTGTAATCTAGATATTTAACCTCTATATTTCGAAATTAGATCATAATTAATGTTGTTTATTGTAATTCATTGTATTTATTTAATTTTCTTTTATCTTGAATGTTTTTAATTTGTGTTATCAAATATATAGTGTCATCCAAAATTTTGTGTGTCAAACCAAATTATTTCGATCCAAGACCTTTACGCTTGAGAGCGAGCGAACCCCGTAACAAAATAATAAAAGAAGATAAAAAAATCGTCCGCACATTCACCAAAAACTTCTAAAGATATTTCGGCGTACAAATGCCATCTTCAGGTATTAAAACGTCATATTAAGAAATCTAAAAATTAATAGAGTAAAAATACTAGAAAATAGGGATACGGTCTTTCAAGAAAGGAGGTAGTGGAACTCGTTGCAAACTTCGTTAAGACCAATAAACTTGAAGCTCAATTTAAAAATGGTTATCTGGGAGACTACTGGTTTTTGGGGTTCAAATAAGAGTTCTATTAGCCTTAAAAAATATTCACTAAAATGACATTTTAGTTACTTTTCCGTGAGAAGCTTGTAACTTTTGCAATTAAAAAAAAAAAAAACATTTTGAAGCAATTTATTTGCATGTTTATGGGTTTGTCCCATGAATTTTGTTACGTATTTGTTGAGAAATCGTAAAGCATTATCACATTTGCCCCAAATGCTTAGGTATTGTGATATAGTCACATTATTTAAGGAAAAAAAATGCAACTCTTTTCTGAACAATAAAATTACCAAAACTTAGCTATAGGGGCGAGCATAAAACATTGTCAGGTAACGCTACATATACAGGGTGAGTTTTTTATCTTGAGACAACGGAATATCTCTGAAACACTGCATCAAATCAAAAATAGAACTTAATAAGATTTGTTATAATGTAGCGGGCTCATTGAATGGTGCCGAACTCGATCCCCCACCTCACCCCTCAGAGTGGGAGGAGGGGCAACTTTGAAATCTTAAATGGGAACCCTCATTTTGTATTGCCGATTTGGATTCTACGCTATCAAGTATGTAGTTTTTGTTTGAAACTTTTTTTTCGGTTTGTTCAACAGATTGCGCTGTAATCGCAAAAAAAAAACATGATTGTGAACGTCTAGAAAAAATACACAAAAAAAGAGAAGCAAGCAAACGTGATTTTGTGTTTTTTTTTTTATTTTAACATAAACTAACATTTTAAAAAGCCATGTGTTCGAAACTGTGCCCCTGCACTTCGATACATTTATTTAGTCGCAATCGGAATGTTATTCAACGATACAAAGTCGTACTTTATTCAGTACTTGACAAGCTGTGAATGCTTACACATTGTCCGATCCCCATTTAGATTATTAATTATTAATCCAATACAAATTAGTTAGTGTTGAATATTTGAACAGTAATGGAAGCTACGGATGGTATGATAGAGTAGAGTGCTTCGATGTTGAATGGCTTTTTGAAATGTTAATAATAATAATAATAATAATAATTTATTTGGCATGCAGATTTGCAAAAGCAAATATGTGCCTTGTCATGTACATACATTAAATACAATAAAATCAAACATAATAATATAATAATAAAAACAGTACACAAATTATCAGTTCACATAGAATTCATTTATGCTGTAATAGCACTTGTCTACAAGGTACGTTTTTAATTTTTTTTTAAAAGTTAGGGTGCTGTGCGCAAGCCTCAAGTCCGATGGTAGATGATTATAAATTTTTATATTGTTATAAAGGGGAGACCGCTCAAACTGTGCCGTTTTATGTGATGGTATACTAAGGTTACCGATACCTCGCGTCGCGTATGCCGAATTGAAATGGGCATTTGTAGCAAAATCAGTTAAGTTTCTGTGTGTATATACAGCGCATTCATATATATACAAACAAGCCAACGGCAGAATACCATTACTCCTGAAGTGTTCCCTACATGATTCCCTGCTACTCAGGTTGAAAATAGCGCGCAGAGCCTTTTTTGGAGAGTAAATAATCTTTTAAACTTTATTGATCTACCCCATATCATTATTCCATATCTCAGCCGTGATTCGATGCATCATTTATAATAAGTAAAAACTACCTCGGTTGTCACATTAGATTTAAGTACCCGAATGGCAAATATAGATGATGCGACCGACCCACAAATGTAATCTATTTGTTCAGCCCATGATAAGGTCTTATCCAGCACGCATCCCAGAAATTTTGTAGTAGCACATTCCGGCACCGACAGTCCTTTCATACGCAGAAGTAGTGAAGAATCGCTCCGTTTGTGACAGTCATAAACAATCAAGTTTGTTTTCTCAACATTCAACATTAAACAGTTTTGTTGCGTCCACCTTAGCATTGAATTGGCACAGTCAGTACCTTTTGCAGATAGTTCAGATAATACTTCCGCTGAAATAACAGTTGAAGTATCATCGGCAAATTGACAGACCTCACTTTTATTGAAATTATGATAAAGATCATTTGCAAATATTAAAAATAATAGGGGACCTAGCACTGACCCTTGTGGTACACCGGTATTACTTATTGTTTTCTGCGAAAATACTGTTCTATTGTTCTGACTGATGGCCACACTGTGGGAGCGATCCTTCAGATATGACTCGATCCATTCCAAGCACGGCCCTCTAATTCCGTACTGTTCAAGCTTTTTAAATAAGATTTTGTGATTCATCGAGTCAAATGCTTTAGATAAATCGAACATTAAGGTAGCAACTCTCAATTTATTATCAAGGTTATTATAAATATTTTGAACAACGTGATATAAGGCATCATTTATAGATTTTGTTTTTAGGTAGCCAAACTGACATGGTGAAAATAAAGAAAAACGTTGAAAATAATCGTACAAACGCGAATACATTACTTTTTCAAAAACTTTGGAAAACACTGACAAAATTGATATGGGACGGTAATTTGCGATATTCTGTGGATCACCTTTTTTAAAGATAGGGCATACTTTAGTTAATTTAAGATGTGATGGAAAGGTACCTTGAGCAAGTGATAAATTGACTAATTATTTAATGTTAAAGTAAAAAAACACAAAATCGTGTTTGCTTGTTTCCCTTTTTTGTGTATTTTTTCTAGACGTTCACAATCATGTTTTTTTTTGCGAGTACAGCGCAATCTGGCGGCGTGTGTTATTTCGGGTATTTTACCAGTAGATTTACGTTTGAGGGAACTTAAATTTCGTAGGGACGCGAATAAAATAGGGTTTGAGGGTTTGATTACGGCAACGGGAATTAGATTAGAACCGGGCGATTTAGAAAGGCGAGTAGATATAGGGGGCGAATTCATCCCGCGGAATTAAAAAGTATTAGTTATGATAAATTTATAGGCACTTTTCGAGAGGGTTTAGAAATTTTTACGGATGGGTCGAAGGGTGAGGGTGGTACAGGGGCGGCTTTTGTTGTTTATAATAGGGGTATTGAAATACATACATCAAAAGTTTAAATTAAGGGCCGATCATTGCAATATTTTTCAGGCAGAATTAGTTGCAATAAATCAGGCAGTAGTTTATAGTAGGCGCGAATGGGAATTTATGCGGGACGTGAGAATTATAACAGATAGCTTATCTGTATTAGAGGCGTTAGGGAATTTAAAAAATCCGACCGATTTGTTGTTAGATACTTGGGATATGTTGCGCGAGGGGGGTATAAAACTTTTTTGGACTAGGGCTCATGTAGGTACAATCGGTAATGAGAGGGTGGATCAATTAGCGAAAGAGGCGATATCTAGGGGAGATAGCTTGATTATTAGATTTGGGCTAATTTCGGCTAGTGTAGTTAAAAAAGCGTTTAGGGATAAACTTGGTAATGATTGGCAGAGTAGGTGGGATAATACCTTAAATGGGAGGTGGACTAGGAAATTTATCGGTAGCGTTACACGTTTTAGGGAAATGAGGGTTAATTTATCGTATCAGGCGGTAGAATTAATAACAGGTTACGGTAATTTTAAATCATTTTTATCTAGAATTGAGAAGGTTAATCATTCGCTTTGTGAGTGTGGTGGGGTAGATACAGCGGGGCATGTCTTATTTGAATGTCCAATCACTGATGAGTAGCGATCGCGTACGGAGGTTAGGGCATTAGCTAGGGGGTTAAATTGGCCGCGACGCGAAACAGATATTAGAGATAATGAGTCGATCGAATGGTGAGAATTTTTTAGTAATGTTGCTAAAGAACTAGATAGGCTACGGCATGATATTTAGATAGTTAGTAGGGTAGCACGCTCATAAATGAATATTTTATGCTCTTTAGTGGTCGGAATTGGTGTTAAACTACAAATATTTAAAATATAAATCTTTATTTAATTACTCTTGGTTAGAATAATTAGGATTAAGTTATTAGAATAGGTACTGCTGTTGTTTTGTTTGTTTTTTAGGTCATCATCGATCCTGTCCAACTTCTGAATCTGTGAAAAAGGGAGCAACTACGCGAGAACGGCAAGGCTGTCGGAATTTGAGGAGACGCGGAGGCTGCTTCTTCGGGCACTCAGAAGGATAATAATAATTTGCGGCTATCAGTAATAAAGTGTGGAACTTCTTCCCAGATCCTCTCAGAGTAAGGTTTTTGCCATGGTTTTCCCTTACTCCGTGGCCATTGATTTTATATAAGTATATTATATATAATCAGTGTCCTTGCCGAATGCTGGGAGATAACGAAAGTCGTTCCATGGGCGCATTTAATAATAACTGATAGCTGACTGATTTACAGTAGACTCGCGATTATATGAACTAATCACATTTCACATATTTTCTTCTATTTTTTTCACATCATTTCTCAAAAGTAGTATTCATATGGTCGCGAGCCTACTGTATTATATTTTTGTTATTAAGAATCATAGGGAAGTTATTTAGTTAGAGTAGGATCATTTCAATTGTTATGGAACCCATATAATACTTAGAATAGGTAGCCTCGTGTAGTACCTTTTTAGGTGGAGCACGGGGTTGGGATGATTTGTAATAATTTAGTTTTCATAAATAAAGTGTTTTAGAGATATTCCGTTGTCTCAAGATAAAAAAACTCAAGCCTTATATATATATATATATATATATATATATATATATATATATATATATATATATATATATATTTTATTTTTAACGTACACGGTTTAATTGTGATTAATATTTAAATTTATTATTTAGAGTTGAACTATTGTAATTCTATATCACATTTATTCCATTTCACAAAATCCAAATTATTTAAAAAAAAAACCTTAAGGTGTAGGTATTATAAACCGCATTAAAACACGACACTTACATATTTTGATCGGAGAATCAAAAAATGCAGTAATATACAGAGGGTTCCATTTAAAAAAAAAAAAACATAACTTTGCATTTAAACATACATTTGAGGCTTTTGGAATACCCTGTATAATATGAATATAAATTTAAAAAGTAACCATAAGAGACCGGGTATTTTGGCCACAATATTCCATGCTGTATAGCGTGAATAAGCCTGTATAAACTACCGAAACCGATATTGCCGCCAATAATTCGTGATTTATGGCGAAATTTACCAATAGATCTCCCATTCCGTCCAATTTCTCATACGAAACGAACTACGACCGGCAACACGAAGTAATAATAACACAACGATCGGCCTGCGAACACATACAAGACCGGTGCACATTCTACCTGCGGCTAGGGCGACCTCTCGCGACAGCGACAACAACGTGCGACCACGCACCGTGTAAATTAAATTATTCCCAAAATGGCAACTGGCCGTGCGAAACCAATTAATCGAAATGACCCGGGCGATGTCGTTGTACGTACGTGTATGTACGTTCGAATATACGTATATGTTACAGGAGAACATATCTAGCAGCGCGGGCACGGTTAGGTGAATGGGGTCGAGTTACCCCCGATCGGACACGGGGAATTTATTTATCGTATCTGTCAATGAGAGTTCGCCAATCGGGTTGATGCGATGCGTGTTTCGTAGGCAGGAAATTAGGAATTTGGACGTTAATTAATAGTTGTAATTTTGTGACCTCGATGATATTGTATTTTTGAAAAATTGGCCAAGTGATTTTGATATTTTGGGAAATTATTGCGAGTGAGTTTTTCGTAGTCTTCTGAGTGAGTAAAGAGATTGTTCAGGTAACCGCTTTTCAAAAATCTACAGACTGAGGATATGTTCCAACAGCATGGCAAAAGGTGAGGGTAGTATATCTACCTAAGATAGGTGAGGTATCTGACCAAACGCCTCAAGTCACACAGATCAATAACCCTATGCTTCTTTCTACTTAAAACTCTTCAAAGATTAATAGTACATATAACATACCGCGCTGAGAGTACAGCCAATCACTGATAGACAATTTGCATATCAACCTCCACATAGTCACCATTTTAATTTTCATCAAATTACGTATGGAGATGTTCTGACAGCTTTGAATCAATGTAAAAGTAATGCTACCGGGTTTGACAGAATAAATCTTAAAATGTTACTACTGTTTGTACCGTTACTACTTTATTTATGAAAACTAAATTATTACAAATCATCCTAACCCCGTGCTCCACCTAAAAAGGTACTACACGAGGCTACTTATTCTAAGTACTATATGGGTTCCATAACAATTGAAATGATCCTACTCTAACTAAATAACTTCCCTATGATTTTTAATAACAAAAATATAATACAGTAGCCTCGCGGCCATACGAATATTACTTTTGAAAAATGATAAAAATGTAAAATGTGATTAGTTCACATAATCGCGAGTCTACTGTAAATCAGTCAGCTATCAGTTATTATTAAATGCGCCCATGGAACGACTTTCGTTATCTCCCAGCATTCGCCAAGGACATTGATTTATATAATATACTTATATAAAATCAATGGCCACGGAGTAAGGGAAAACCATGGCAAAAACCTTACTCTGGGAGGATCTGGGAAGAAGTCCCAGACCTTATTACTGATAGCCACAAATTATTATTATCCTTCTGAGTGCCGAAGAAGCAGCCCCCACGTCTCCTCAAATTCCGACAGCCTTGCCGTTCTCGCGTAGCTGCTCCTTTTCAACGCATTCAGAAGTTGAACAGGAAAGATGATGACCTAAAAAAACAAACAAAACAACAGCAGTACCTATTCTATACTTAATAGTAATAATCTAATTATTCTAACCAAGAGTAATTAAATAATATTTATATTTTAAATATTTATAGTTTAACACCAATTCCGACCACTAAAGAGCATAAAAATATTCATTTATAAGCGTGCTACCCTACTAACTATCTAAATATCATGCCGTAGCCTATCTAGTTCTTTAGCAACATTACTAAAAAATTCCCACCATTCGATCGACTCATTATCTCTAATATCTGTTTCGCGTCGCGGCCAATTTAACCCCTAGCTAATGCCCTAACCTCCGTACGCGACCGCCACTCATCAGTGAGTGGACATTCAAATAAGACATGCCCGCTGTATCTACCCCACCACACTCACAAAGCGAATCATTAACCCTACCAAATTCATATATAAAAATGATTTAAATTACCGTGACCTGTTATTAATTCTACCGCCTGATACGATAAAATTAACCCTCATTTCCCTAAAACGTGTAACGCTACCGATAAATTTCCTAGTCCACCTCCCATTTAAGGTATTATCCCACCTACTCTGCCAATCATTATCAAGTTTATCCCTAAACGCTTTTACCGTTACTACTGGACTATATAGTGCATATCTTCAACTGTTGCATTACATCTTCAATTTATCCCGATGTATGGAAGGAATTCTCCGTTACACCTCTGCCTAAAACACCGACGGCAGGAACTGTTAGAGATCTGCGGCCAATCAGCATCTTACCTTGTTTAGGCAAAATTTTTGAAAAAATTCTTGAACGACAACTTCGTGCTTTTATTGATTTCGTTCAGGTTTTACCAGAAACCCAGTCCGGTTTTCGCCCATCTATAGTTGTACTACTGCCGTTTCTAAGGTAATGGATGATATTTTGCCGCGACAGATAATGCAAAGATAACTGCATTCGTTCTTCTTGATACACCAGAGCATTTGATACTGTTCTTTGCCCAACACTGTTATCAATACCACGTTTTGTTGGATTGGCTGATGACGCCTTAACTTTGACAGATGTCAACGAGTTGTTCACAATGGCAAGATTTCCTCAAATGTAATCACATTAACATCCGGCGTACCACAAGGTGCAATATTATCACCGCTTTTATTTTCGTTGTACACTTTCCGTCTCCTACAGTATTTACTCGCTGTAACTACCATTTGTATGCCGACGACGCTCAGATATATTTTCATTGATGCGGATAAGCTAAGCAGCCAAACACTTAATCAATGAAGATATACGTAAGCTAATTGGCTACTCTGATGCCCACTGTTTACAAAATCAACCCTAAAACAATATTATATTATTGGCAAAACCATCGTAGCGCTATACAAATTCATTGATATCGGTATCAATATGAATACTACACCAGTGACTGCGTTAAAATCTTGGATGTTCATGGTTCACAACTGGCTTCAGCATAACGTTTTCGCTATAAAATCAGGTGTAGTTTAACTGCATATTTCCCCTAGAAAAGCTCTGATCTTGAAACGAAATCTTGCTTTGTGATCGTTGTGCTTTCTCCTCTTAACTATGGTGCACATTATTCGCCTTGCTGACGAGAGGTTATCAAGGATAGAGAGTAAGCTCTTGCGTTCGGTTGGTGTATGGTTGCGAGGCAGGCGTGGAGTTACGCGAAAAATTTAGAAGCTAGATTACTTAACATGCGGAACAGAGAATTTGAGTGGCAGTTTGTTCTTGAAATCATTTCCAACCAACACCTATGTATCTATCGGCAAGTTGAATTCAGGCATCGCACACATGATTTGACCACACAAGTAGACTCCTCATGTCATTCTAAACATAGTTTCACTGTTAAACGTAGTTTTACTACAATGTGCTGTAAGTAGAACTCTTTTACCCTATCATCCGTGGAGCAAATTATCGATTGGCGTCTTCCACATACATGAAATCATAATTCCGGAGAAGAATAAATTTGCAGTGGTTTTTCTAAATCGCTGGGTTTGTTCGTGTACTGGTCCTACGTGACTTTTCAGGAAGTGGTTCTCTGTAGTGCTTTCTCGCTGTGACTCTGTTATTCTTGATTGTGACTCTTCAAGTTTAGACAACTGCTAATTATAAATTTTCCCTACGTTAGCATCACTTTTTTTTTCTTTCTATTTAATTTCCGTGGATTCATTTCATTTTCAGTTGTTCTGATACTTTCTTTTTTTTATTATTATTTTAGTACATTTTGTTATCTTATTCTACGTAGGTTGGAGGAGAGCGCGAACGTACTTTGGAACAGGCGATGCAATCTTTTTGATGTAATAATCTAAAATACTCTTATATTATATAATCGGGAAATTAGGAGTCGTATTGACGCTCTAACAAGCTTATTATAAGTAATAGAAGAAAAGAGATAGCCATGACGGGTTTCTTGCATTAGGAAGTTTAGCATGCTACACAGTTCAATTATCCAGGTTTACCGAAAAAAGCCACGAAGTTTTGCAGTGGCTCAGACCCACTTGGAAATAAGCTAAATTATGTAATTGTGAGGCTACCATCGAAGCGGACGGTTGGAGAGTAAGCTAGGAGGGGTTTTATCGCCTTTCTTGTGGGCACCTGGTAGATACTAACCGAAGCTGACGGAAAGGGATTCCATTGCTGGGATATCTGACGACTTACATAGTCACAGAGGGGGTTTCAAAGTTGGTGGAGCGTATGCAAACCGCTCTAAATACGTTGCAATGGTTGAACGTAAGCGACATCAGTCATGCTCAGAAACCAAGTGCACATTAAGAGAAAAGAGAGAGGAGCTAGAAAATTCAATCATAGTGGGAGGTGATTGGTTCTATATGTTAAAGAGGTGAAATACCTTGGAATACGATTTGACCAAAGACTTACAGAACAATATCAGAATAAACCAACAAAGATCGGTAATACAAGGGCTGCGTAGAAGATTGGGGCTTACTCCAAATGCTCTGTGTTATACCAAGGTAATTAGACGCATGATAACGTACGAGCGTGAATGCAGCCAAGGTGGTAATGGATTGGCAAGAACGCTAAGTGACGCAGAAAGACTGACGTGTCTGTGGGCCTTGGTGACGAGATTGACCGCAATTACTGCAACGGAAGTAATTCTAAACCTGCCCCAGCTACATAGAATATATGTAACGAAGCCAACGGTGTTCCAAGCTGGGGTTACTGCAATTCACCATCGTTCAGAGAATAGAAGACGGATCTTCTCTGACAGTCAGTCCACAGTTAAAACGAATAGTTCCTTAATGTGGCTCTAATTTAGGGTGGGTAAGGGCCCTAAAGAGGTGGGACCCAAGGAATCAACATTGGTCTGATTCTAGATTTGCGTGAGAGGAAATGAAGCGGCGGCCGATCTGGCCAGGCGAGGTTCCTCAAAGTAATTCTTTGCAGCTGGCCCTTCTTTTGCATTATCAAATCGCAAATATCAATAATCACATGATGGATGGATAATAATCAGTATGGCGAGGGTGCAAAAATCACCGAGACAAAGACAGGTAAGAAGTTTCTAAAGGAACAGAGGCCTAAATTTGATTAAACATCTACTGATTGTGAGTAAAGATAGTAGGTCTCCTGACTGGTCACTGTAATTTTAAATAGGCATATGTACAATGCAGATCTGGTAATGATGCTTTTGTAGTTCTGAAGGGAGGATAGCCTGTTATGTGCTGTGCAATGGAAGGCCTGCGGGAAAGGTTCTGTAATGGGGAGGAGAACCCCAAGTAGTAGCTAATAAGACCGCTCTCAAAGGAAAAGGAGATCACAGTAGACCTGAAAAGTCGCGGTGAAACAGGTGCGTACGTGAACCCAATCTTAATCTAATCTAATCTAAATACAGGGTCCGGTCGAAAAGGTTGTTATGATAATACTGTTTATTTGAAAAACATCAAATACTGCCAAAATTGTATTTTATTGTGGAAGGTTATGTGTTATAATGGCAAATTGGCCGGTTAATCAATTGATCTCATTGTAATCGTAGAAGGCGTTCGCGTGAATTTAATCTGCCAGTACGCTGCAGTTACGTCAAGAAATGCAATTTTGAAATAGGTAAGAGGTGTAATGAAAGGGAGTGAACTCAAATTTTTATACACGTAGTTGTAGACAGGTATATTGAAAGAACAAGTAGCGTTAAACGGTCTACACGCTCGTAATTCGGATTCATTACCTGCGAATGGCGCAACGTTTGCGACAAATTTTAAAGCTGGATTTGCCATTTCATCCATATAAGGTACAGATAGTCTAGAGGCTGAACCTATGTTAATTTAACCGCTCGATTTCGTGAAAATGAACAATATGGCAGCATTTGATAACCTGATCATGTTGACGAGGCTTCACATCTGAGATGCATTTCCGGGAGAGCATGGCTGCATATGATGGCCTGGCTTGTTCTCATCCAGTATATGCACATACATTAAGCTAGTGTGCAATCAATACCGAGCAGGACCAACTACTTGAGCAGAACATTGACGTTTCGCTTCAGAAGTAAGTGCAATGTACGGGAGCAAGTTTGAATTAGAAATAAGTTTGGTACATTCTTCCTTAGAACCATACTTAATGTTATTTTACATGTTTTTAGGTTAAATTGATTACCAAAGTGGTGGATTTTTTATGGATTGACCATAAAAATTAAAGATAATGATTTCATAATTACATACTTAAGATTTAAGTCTTTTAGATGATGAATTAATCCTTTCAACACCCGGTGAAGGAGGGTGTGATCCCTTTTTTTGGTTAAATTAACGTCTTGTTAAACATTGGGATGAAGTGAAGGATGATAACTGGAAAATGTAGTATTTTTTTCTTATTTTTCATTTACTATGAGATTTTTCATATTCTAGGTACTAGTTTACATTTAATAATAAATATTGACCAGGCTACTTATTCTAGATCAGATCATTTATACCAGTCAAATAATTTGGATAATAAAGGGAAAATAGAAGAAGATTTGAAGAACAAAGTTGGAATGCTCCAATGGCCTATTTTTATGGAGAAGAAGTAAGAACCAACCTTAGCTTCTACTAGTTTTCCAGTCCTTACTATTTTTTTTTTTAACTGGAGAATGAAAAAATGGTTAAGAATAGTATACAATACTTGGCTTCCAGACCAGAAGAAACCAGAAGTCAAAACTCACAACGATTCAACATCCTGGATCTCTTCTATTCTCGCAGGAGACATCCCCAAGGCTGCTGTTTTGGACCTGAAATTAAGTTTTAACTGCGATCCTGGAGATTTTCCCTACGATTACGGACGAAACGTGTGTTTCTCTCTAATCCAACTACTTACCTCGTCCTCGGAATTTGCAAAAGAATGTGAATGCATTGGAGTGGGAAGCTCCAAGCACAATCAGTTTTTTTCAACAGTTTGCTTACAGATGGAATATCTGCGTACTGCTGTGGTAGACTCCCCGTTGTTCGCGAGTGTATTTTAAGTTGCATAGATTTCCACAAATGTATATTTAGTTTGTATAGATTAAGTTAAAGAGGTGATTGTATGATTTATTTAATTTAGTGTTAAGTTTTTTTAAATTAATTTCATTCATTTAGATGTCTAGCGTTTGCTAGTTCTGTTTTATGCGTTTTCTAGTAGATTTTGTCGGTGAATTGTACGACTACCATTTTAGAGTTTTGTCAGGCAGTTCCTTGGTCGACTGTTAACGTGAGTAGACGTATTTTTGTATATTCAACAACAACAACAACAGCTTTACTCAAAACAACAAGTCTACAAAACAAGAAAAAGCAATTTCAATCAGTTTGTATAAATGCGGGTGTTGACGCTCTCCTCCTCGTCTCGAGATGGTGGAACTGGAGGGTCCCGTCCCGGACTGTCGGTATTGAGAGCGCTGTGGTGTTTTAGTTTTTGTTCTTTCTCAGTTAGTGATTATTATTTGTTTGGATTCTTTTTTTGATTTCTTTTTTAAACTGTGCGTGGTTTAATTGTTTAATCTCAGTTGGCAGTTTATTATATTGTTCTATAGCTTCTGTGTTCGGTATTTTTTTATACTTATTGCTGACTATTCTTTCAGTTCTTATATGTGAATGTCTTCTTGTAAATTTGATGCCATTTTGTAATTCATTTTGATATTCTAAAATGTTCGCATAAATTGAATTTTATATAGCCAATCAAGGAATTAATTTAGTAATAATTGTTAATATATTGATGTGTGCACATTATAGATATAAGATCGTTTATTATTTTTGTGCAGGAAGATATATTTTAGTTGTAATTCTCTCATTATAGTTTAAAGAGTTAATTTTTCCGTTTTTCTATTTTGTTGTTTCATTTTTATTTTTCAATCACCTCGATTGGGTGAGTAGAGCATTGTGCTTGCATTTTGATTTTTCATTCTTGTTATTTTCTAGAAATTGTCCACGTTTAATTTAGTTTGTTTTAATTTGGAACCACGTGGATTGATATTGGTATATTTAGGATTATCTTCCTGAACAAACAAACCTTTTGCTTTGCATAGGAAATAGCATTGTCCTAGTTTAATGTAGATTCAAGTGCAGTTTTTAATTTAGGCCAGAACCTTCAGTTGACGGTTTTTTTTTTTCTGGACAAGCTGTAATTAAACCCGTTTGTAAAATAAAATTTGATTATTAATTATCTTCGTTGGGTTAAAATTCTGTTCTTTTATTTTTTTTTGAACCTTTTCAATTTTTGAGGTATTAAAGAAAGTCAGATTTCTTTCACCCACAATTTACTTTTCGTGGTCAGATTCAAGTTTTAATTGGCGAGGGCAACTCTGAGATTAATAGTTCTTTTGTACCCTTTTAAGTTATATCCGCTGAGCTAGCTAATTTAATTTTCTTTTTCCTTGTTAATTCCTTTTTGCAAGTTCTTTTAATTCAATCAGTTCACAGCAGTACGTTACTTTGTGTTTATTTCTTTTCGAAAACCCGTAAATCTGCCTCCATAGTGTCTTCCATTATTGCTTTGATCAGTCTTAGGATTTTTCCTGGTATTCCCAACTTCTTTGCATCTTTTAGGATAACACTTCTTTTTAAGCTGTTGAAGGCTTTCTTAAAAGTTCTTCTATTTGTAGTCTCGACAGTTCAGTATTATTCATTCTCTTTATAGTCTTCTTCTTGTATATTTATATCATTTATATAATCCTCCCAGACTTCATTCTCTATGTTTCTGGTATACTGATATAGTTTAGTGTTGTTCCTATTATCTCTTTCTTTCTCCTCCTTCATTTCCCATATCCACAATTCTTTATTTTTCTTTTTCAGTATATACAGGCACGCTATGTAACAAAACAGTGTTTAAAACAATGCTAAACACTAAAGTTTTAGATTGCTAAGCCAGTTATAAATTTCGTGTCAGCCGGTCTTATTACATCGATGCATAGATTAGATTAGATTAGGATTGGGGTGGCCTATGGATCTGCTTCACGTCGCGACCTTTTCAGATCTATTGTGAACCCCTTTTTCCTAGAGGACGCTCTCTAATTTTGCCCTCTTAATTAGGCCTATCATCTTTGAGAATGGCTTCTTTATGTAGCTACTAGCTGTGGGGTTCTCCTCCCCCAATACTAGAAACCTTGGCCTCGCCAGGCCTTCACATTGCCACAGCACATGAACTGGTGTTTCTTCCTCTTCTTGGCAATATCTGCCAGGCCTATCCTGTACATACGCCTATTCAGTTTACAATAGCCAGTTAGCAGACCTCCAATCATTTTGACAGTCTTCCTGTCTTTATTCAGTAGATCTCTCGTGAATTCAGGCACATCGATGCATAAATGTTTGAAATAAATTTTCATTCCTTTTAGTGCATTAATATTTCATTGGAAAATCGGTACCATTGCAACAAATACCAACCACCTTTTCGATATACAACGCTTCCCTCTTCTCCTCCCTAGCTCCAAATCATAATGGCGACAAATTTTTCCATCAATTTTTAATTAAAACTCCCACGGGCGATTTCTTGTCTGGCCGCCCTCCGCGTCCCAGGATATAAAGGATAATTTCCCGTCCGCACAAATTACCGCATTTTTCTCCTCGAAAGCGGACCGAAATTAAAACAATACCAGACGATAAATCCGGCGCGAGAGAGCGCTGTGCCCCCCCCCCCCCTCCTAGTCGTACTCGCGCATCTGTAAATAAATACGTTTCATCAGGGAAACTGGGCATCCCCTTCCCCCCACCGACTCAGTAGTCAGGAAGGAGGAGAGGAGAAACCCGGAACTTCAGAATTAACATCGTGTATCTCAAGAATTAAGACAATGCGGAATCTGAAGCCAGACCATCTATTATCCTCACCATCTAACAGTCTAAACGAGTCCAATTTAATCACGCAACGCAAATATACAAAGAAAGTCTTGTTCGTTCTTTCCTTGCCATCTTTGCCTCGGCGTATTGTCTTTTGTTTCGTTACGTCTTACGGTTTTTCCGTCTCACTTCCCGGCTTAGGCGAGGAGGGGGGAGGGGGAGAGGGGGGCTTTTCACAGTTTGTCCTTCTTATCCCGCTTCCCTCGTTCTCGTTATAATTTTCGTGCGACAGGTGACAGGTGATCGTTACCGGATCTGGAAATTGGTCCGCGAAGGACACCAGCTGCGTCCTAACAAAAGGAATTTTCCCTTTCGACGCTTCCCTGGCTTCCCCTGGCATCACTACCCCCCTCCTACCAGGAGCCCTTTGACTGTGAAGAATACTTCTGATTAACGTCGACGAGAGAAAGGGTTGAAAAGCAGTCCGGGATACGTGTATGAAAGGTGATGATTGTGTCTTATCTTTCCGTCTGCTGTAATTATCCAGTATTTATGTATGCATGTTCGTACGTGCCTAGTTCGTTTCGTATCCCTTTGTCCTTCGTCGCTCCTGGTACGAAGCTGTTAATTACCGAGCTAGCCTCCATCTTTTAAAAATGCGTGAAAAAAGTAGATGTAGATGGTGTTTATTGATGGATGACGTCGTCGCAACGACCAGTAAACGGATCGACTTCAAAGAAGACTTCGTGTTTCATTTTATAGCATATATAAACAAATATTATCATTGCAATAAAACACGGCATCCAGTAAAAGCTTTATTATTTGCCAAATCATATTTCAAATCGTTAAATCTTGTTTCCCACTCTGAGATCACGTTATGCCTGAATTCCAAACTGGCATTGAATTTCCATAATAAAATTAATCTACAATATACGAAAGATATTTGACAAGTTATAAGTTATATTTCGAAGTAAAACAATTTTTCTTTCTAGACGTAGTCTCCCTGCATCTCGATACATTTGGTCCAACGCTTCTTCCATCTTTTTCAAACCGTCAGAAAAAAATCGTTGGTCTAAGCTGGTGTACAACATCTTCCACTTCAGCATTTGACGCATATTTTTTTCCCTAATTTTTTTTTTTTTTTTAAATTTAGAATAAGTAGCTATGACCTATATCTGGCGAATAGGATGTAGAAGCAGTTCAAACTTAAGTTCGTTCAATTGAAACAATTTTTTTTTTCTTAGCCAAATGCGGACGTTTCTTCTTAATTGCGGCCTTCAATTTATCAAAAAATGCAGCATAGTACTGTCCGTTGATTGTTCCAATCTTTGCAAGATAATCGATCAAAATTATTCTATGGCCATTCCAAAATAGTGCCCCCATCACTTTTCCTGCAGAGAGACCTCTACCTTCGAATCAAGTAAGTACCTTTAGAAAGACTGGCTCTTCCCTAGAAGACCCGGAAACAAGGACACTTGTTGGATGAACTCTAATATAACATCCAACCAACAGATTCGCGACTACTTGAATATACCATCTCTTCGAGGGCATATGCAAGATCTCACTTCGCGGAGGTGGCTGAGGGTGAGCGCCTCATGGAACAAGCTGCTGGCCCGTCTGATTGAGCGCCATGACAAGAACCTCTTATCACTTCATCAAATGGTGTCGGGACTATAGGTACTGTCGCTCGAAAGAAAGGTTGTCAAAAGCCAAACAGAGACAATAGAGTTGTAACGAAAGGGGTTTGCTTATGTGGAAACTTTTGGGGATGGTCAGCCCAAATTCATTCAAGGACAGAAACCAATCGTTTGACAGATAACCTCGCGTCCTGTTCGTGTTGACTGACGAGCCACTGCTGGAAAGCGAAATCTTTGTCTAGCGTGCGTAGCGATTGTTTTAAAGTTTTGATAGGGCCAAAAAATGT